>JAVQJG010023881.1:0-22022 GCA_036024015.1 Craterocephalus amniculus
GACGCTCTTTCTCTGCCTGGTTAATTTTCGGAACGTCCAGATTCCGATTAACCAATAATAGTGTTCCCATAGTGATCTGGTATTAAGTTACGAAAGTTAAACCCCTTACCCGAGAAAAAGCGTCACACAAAAGCTAAAAAAAACTAGCCGCTATCGCTAACTATGCTAGCCGGCCGTGAAATCGTGTTTAGTCCCCTTAAGTTAACTTTTTTAACAAATGCATCTCATAGAGACTGTTATGTATTTTTTGTGATAGCATTAGTTAATAGTCATTCATGAATCTGATGAAATTTGTTTATTTATTAATTGACACTTTTATTTCATAATGGCATTGTTTTGTATTACCACTTTTTCTTCCTGGCTCTTTCCATTTCCAGCTCTTATTTATGAATAAAGGGTCATGGCCATGGACATGTGTTTGTGGTTGTGATTGTGAGGTTGAGCATAGTGCAGCACATAAAAGTCCTGAAACCCTACTGAGCAATCTACTTTGAAGAATCTATATTTTGTATTTATTTAATTTGCATATTCATTTATTTTTTCTATTCATTTTTCTATTTAATGGGCTATTTATTAGTTTCACCATTTATTTGTCTATTTATGAATGCAACAGCTCTCCACACCTCTCCAGCCAATAAGTCACACTGATGTTGACTCATAGCGCTTAATTTGTCACTTTCTAGTTTTCCTTTCCTCTCTTCCTTCACTGTTGTACTCTTGCCATTCTTTGGGGATTCATGCATTGTGCACATTTAAAATATGTCTTTTTTTTATCAGTTTTTGTTTTTTTAAATTTATAGTTTGTTGTAACATCCACTCCTGTTAAACATTTAACTCTTGTTAGTCTGTCTGGTCAAACTACACATCACAGACTGTAACTGCTGAGAACTTTATGGCCTTTCTCACATAAAAAAACAAAACAATGTAATGAGATGGCAGAAAGACTTTGCAGATTATGCTGTTAATTTGTGCATATTTTTATTAAAAGCTCTTAAGAATCAGCGTCGTCTTCATTACAGAGGAAAGGTAAAAACTGTATAAGGAAATTGTCCTCGTGGGGAAAAATTTGATTTGAGTTTAGATGACATTACAACAAACCAAGTAAAAGCAAAGAAAAAAAAAGGACAAAATCATATAATCAAACATACTTGTCTTTTTCCAGGCCTCTTGAAAGTTGACGAATATAAGGTTAATGCTAATAATTGGTACAATGTGAGTGTACAGTACAGTAGGCTCCCAATCTGACAAATTTATTTTCCGTTCTTCTGATACCATTCATAGTCATTTTAAGTGCATCAGTAAACATCATGGTCTTACTTAACAACAAATGCACAAACAGAAAGTTAAGATTGTTCTTTGAAATAAGATTTTGTAATTTTATTTGACACAAGGAGAACAGCTGAAAACATGAAGACAGACTTTAAAACACAATCATCATGAAATGTCTTAAGATCGATGCTCCTCCGTTTAAATACCCTCTTCTTGACAAAGCTCTTTGGTGGGATCCAGCATGGCCGGTGGAAGCATGTTCAAACACTCCACCTGACTTCTAAATTCCTCCAGTTTTTCATCATCCACTTCCCTTCCCCTGCTGAACAGCCACAAGCGCTCTGCTTTTTTAGTCTCGTTGTCAAAACGCATCACCAAACAGTCGGAGCAGGACGTGTAGAGGAAGGTCAAAGTAAGATTCACCCGATCTTGTGGGTCAAAGACGATGGAGCTGCCTTCTAGGGTGACGTTGTAAGTACGATAGTGGCACTTCCCACCAAAAAGAACACTGGGTGTGTAGGAAATGTAGTGGGTCCCATTTGTGTTGGAAAAATGAATGCTGGAGCTGTCTCTTTGTTTGAAAAACTCTAAGTTTGCTGGATCATTGAAACTGCCTGCAACTAAAGCCCATCTGCCCCCCACACGGTGAGAATCCAGCTGATCCAAAGGTCGGAGTAGCTCTGTGCAGGTCAGGGAAGCTGACTGACCCCCAGCCAGTAAACAGAAGATAGCAACAGCACACACGGCAAACATTTCTCTGCAGGCCGACATGATTGAGTTCTGTGCTCCCAGAAATTAGCCCCGCTCAGTTCGAACCATGTCCATTTTTATGGTCCAGCCTTGACTGAGAAATCCCCACTTTTGCAACATAGGACATTTTCATCATTCCTTATTTACAGTGTCACAGTTTAATCATATTTTTTTAATTCTGATGGCTGACTTCTGAGAATAACAAACCTCATTTACCAATATCTTTTGTCAACTCTTTTTGAATTTTTTCTTAATTATACTTGAGAAGTTTTTTTTTAAAATGTAACTCCCTGTCATATTCACAAAACTGCAAAATTGTTCATGTCTTCCCTGAAAGGACATGACAGTTAGCTTTACTTTACAAATATACATGCCTAAAAATGCTCATAAAAGTTGATGAGACAGAGAAGATTCACAAAGTTGTTTGTAGACTGGTTTGTTCTAAGCTAAGAACAGATCCAAGATAAAAATATTTACATGAATGCCAAAGTCTTCAGAAGAACTAATTTGGTCTCCATAAACAGTGAATAAGCTCAAAGAGTATCTACACAGAAAAAACTACTTTCCAAAGAATACTTGGAAACTTCTGGCCTTCCCTGTCTAGATAAACAAAAAAATGATGAGATGACACACAACAAAGATGTGATTAAGTAATGTAAAAGCTTCCCTTTAACCTTTATTCTCCTGGAGAATGATGATTCATCTTGTTTTGTAACACAGCTTGCATCCTGAAATACGCTATTGCAACACTGTAAGTAAAACTCATTATCCATTAACTGTCTGTTAACCCCAATATTGTGTAATTAGTTTCTTTTAAGAATGATCAATATTTGCACAGGACCAACTGCTCAGGTTCATCCATATGCAGTCACATCAATGGTTAACTGCTACCAGATTTACAGCTACAACTCATCATTATTTCAGCTGTTGTACAGATTTTCTGTCCCAAGGTCAATGGTCTTCAAATTGTTTGATAGGAAGTTCAAAACGTAGACCTCATAAAAGATAATAGGAGAAATAGACTATTTTTGAACATCTGAGTAATTTTAATGTTAATGGTTGGAAAATGTGTTCTGTTGCAAAATGTTCTGCAATCCCCAATGCATGCCCTGTGCAAGGAGAATGGCGGCTGCAGGTTCACAAAAGGTTTGATCTGTGGTTTAAAATTTAAAATTTCAGCCTTTAAGTTTATCACAACCCTAAAATGAAATAATACACTTTGCAAAAACTTCATGAAATCTTCAAATTTGATAAAAAGAGAAACTATTAGAAATATTAAAAAGGCTGTAATGAGCTTTAGGAATAAAAAGTTTTCATTAATAAAAAATTCCTATGTCAATCTTATAAGTAGTTTTGTTACTGATGGCATGGAAAATTAAAAATGCACATGAAGATGTTTTGATTCACTGATCAAAGAAATCATGGAGTCATATTTTTCAAAGCATTGGCTTAATTTTCTATAAATACAGGATAAATAAAGATGACATACAACAAACGTGTTGTGAATGGACTAAAACTGATGTTATGAAAACTGGAGTTAAGAATGAGGGAAAAGCACGTTAGAATTTGCATATTCTCTGCTCAGTTTACCATAAATAAATAATTGGAGCATGAAGAGCAGGCACACAGTTTTTGTCAGCTGTGAATTCTTTTTTTTTAATGTGCTTTCTTCAGGGAATGATGCTTCAGCTGAGTTAAAGCATGAATAAAATCAACTGACACTTTAATCAAGTTTATTTGAATAAAAAGTTGTGATAAAACTCAGAGTGCATGTGCAAGCCTGCCTTTTCGTCAAGGATTTTGCTTCAGTAACAACACGAAGAAACAAAATCTTTTAGCTTATCACTCTAGGAAAGCCATCCAAGGGTGATTTAAGAATACCATTTTCATTTAAGTTGCAGCAAACAGAACAACATAACATTTTCCAAAGCACCCTTTAGGAATTTGTTTGCAATGATCATCCTATGAGACATGGTTTGCTGAGTCTTTTTGGGCATTTTTTCCCTCCGGTGTTTCCTCATCAGGTCATCTGGTCTGGACAAAGCTCCTTGGTGGCGTCCATGACGACTGGTTCAGTCATGTTGAGACACTTAGCCTGCGCATTGAACTCCTCTATCTCTGCCGGCTCCACTTGTCTTCTCTTGCTGAACTGGTACAAACGGACCGGCTTGTCAGATTTGTCGCTGAACTGCATCACAGTACAATCAAGGCAGGACGTGTGGAGGACGGTCACAGTGACATTGAACTGAGGAAAGGTGAAGCCGCTGCCTTCTAGAGTGATGGGGGACTCCATGTACTGGCAGGTGTCATCCGAGCTGAAGATGCGTCTGAAGGACATCTCGGAGGTGCCGCTGTGATTGCAAAAGACGATGCTGGCAGAGTCTCGAAGCTTGAGTTTTTCCAGCTGGGCCGGATCGCTCACGCTGGCTGCCACCAAAGCCCACTTTCCCTCTAAGCCATTACCGTGCAGCTGATCCTGAGGACGGAGCAAGTCTTCACAGGACAGAGGGGCCGAGTGGCTTCCAGCCAGCCAGCAGATGAGAGCAATGACATATAGAGCAAACATGTCTTTGGATCATGAACTGTGCAGTCTATGGTGCAGCACAGATCAAATGAGAGGGCTGAAGCAACCTCAGCTGTTTTTATACTTGATTTAAAGCTCTACGGTTTCATAATAGCTTGAGATCAGTACTGATGAGCAGAGTCCTTTTCTACCAGTTTATTTTGTGATTGTGAAACAAAAGCTGCTGTTTACACAAGACTGGCTGCTTCTGGCTCAATTCTCTAATCATTTATTGATACTGAATGCTATAGCTGCGTTAGCCTTTCCTCAGGTAGAAAATGTGGTTGTGGGCTCATAAAATCAAAGTCAGTCCGATTTTTGTGTTAGTTTTAGTGTATCCATGCTGGATCAGGTTTACAAAGTTTGCCTGACTGGTAAGCTTGTCACTGTGTGTATCCATGGAGATTTGCTTTGTGGCTAAAAAAGAGATTTTGCTGCAATACTATGCAGTTTGCTACTCTCTGAACTTTTAATATGATTTAAGCAAGCAAAGGGTGAAAAAGAAAATCAATAAATCAAAGAAAAATGAGAAATACCCTGAAGAAAGAAAAAAAAATTACAGGCATCATATAATCACTTTTAATCACTGAGTTTCAACTCATCTTTCAAAGGAAACTAATGACTTGAAATGTTAAAAGCTCCCATAACTTAGAGGTCGCATAACATACAGTGGAAAAAAAATATTATGTATTTTACATTGTGATTGAAGACATTTAGGCAAAAACTATGGAAACAATGTTAAATAACAAAATAATAAAGAATATAAAATAATATTTTATCAAGGTTGAGGCTCAGACGTTTCTAGTTTCAGGCTGGTGGAAGCAAGAGGCGATCAAATCGGGTGAAATGAGAGTAATTTGCTAAACACGTCAGGCTTTTCATTGTTCTGTGCCAATTCTTTCCTCAGGAGTTGATGGATCAGGACAAAGCTCCTTCCTAGGGTCCATCACTACCGGTGGGGGCAGATGGAAACACTCAACCTGAGCCTTGAACTCCTCTATTTCCCGCTCCTCCAGCTGCCTCCTTTTGCTGAATAGGTACACATGCTGTCGCTTCCCTGAAACTACATCGAAGCTCAGCAGCACGCAGTCATGACAAGAAGTGTGGATGAAGGTTGTGTTGACGCTTCCGTTATCAAAGGTGAAGCTGCTGCCCTCCAGGGAGATGTTGTAAGACGCATAGCGGCAGTTGTTATCTGAACGCGAGCTGCGACTGAAGGAGATGCTGCTTTCGTTGATGGTGCTGGAGAACTTAGCTGTGGCGCTCTCTCGGAGCCGCAGTCGCTCAATGAGGGGTAGGTGGCTCAAACTGCCAGCGACCATGGCCCGCTTTCCCTCCAAATGATGCAGATCGAGTTGATTCAAAGGCCGGACCAAGTCTTCACAAGCCAGTGGAGCCGAAAGGCTCAGAGACATCAAGGAGAGGAGGACTATTGCAAACACAGCCCACATGACTCTGGTTAAAATAATAATGTGCTACTATACTGTAGGACAGATGTTGCTGGACTAATCATAGAACCTGTGTGCCTCTCAGGCTTTATACTTTTTGTGACACCTGTTTCACAATTTTGAAAATGCCAGAAAGGAGAGTTGCTCAATCAGCTGTAATTTTGGACATTCACCGGTTGCTTTTCTTTCTTCTTTGATAAGACTGTTGGCACACTGTTTATCTAATACAAGATGAAAAGAACGGCTCAGAGCAAAGTTACACATCTCAATTTGTGTGACTCTTGCCTTCTTAACACATTAAATTATACCCAATATAAAAGTAAAATTCATTTCATTATAGAAAGGGAAAAATCCCACTGAGAAGCGCATTGCATGCAGCTGGAGAAATGATGGCTGCCTATGCATCAGACAGGGACTTGGCTGAATTCCTGGTTTAATCTTTGATCAAAAAACTATTTAAACTGACAAAAGTGAGCTGAAATAAATGTCAAAAACCTCAGAAATTTGAGTTTGCACAGATGACTGAAATCATTAATGTTCAGATCTTTGTAAAAAAGGGAATATAGCTTGTAGAAATTTTCAAAATAAAGAGATCAAAGTGAGACAATGGTTTCTCCATCTCTAAACTATCAAATTTATTAACACTTGCAAAGAGCCTCATCCACATGACAGCGCAAGTTTTCTTCAGATAGAGGAGCTGAGTGGCTTCAGCTGGCGATCAGAATAATTACGGTTTCATAAAAAATCCAAAGCACCGTTGAAGACCAAAGTCCCCTTTGCACTGGTTTATATTGTAATTGGTGTTATATATGTCTGTCTATATGTAGTGGCAACCCCTGACTATAGTCACCGGACCCTCTCGAGCAGCGGACAACACGTAGCCTTTTAAGTTTAAAAGGTTTATTCTCAAAAATGAATTAAAAAAAACAGAACGACCACAATAGGAGCTAGAGCTAGAATCGATCTTTCTTCGTTCTATTGATAATGTCTGTGACCCCATGATGTTGTTTGATAGTTGTAAATTCATAAGGAAAAAACCGTATTCATAAATGAGAATTCGTATTTGTAATTTTTGAAGTTGTAACTTTTTAAATTGTATTCTCTCAGAAAAAATACACAATGAACATTTTATGTGCGATTTTACAAAGATTTGAATTTACAATTTTTTGTTTATGCACAACTTTATATGATTATGCACGGTTGTGGTTTTGTGCACACAAATTCTAATTGACAGCTATCTTACACCATAATAAACCAACAATCTTAAATATTGTCACTAAACAGTCTAAACAGAAACTCTCCTTACACGTTTTGACCCAAGTAACTTACTATTAGCCCCCAGCCAACGACAAATAGATAATAAACAAAAGGTGCTGTAATCATCTGCACCAAAAATAAAGAAAGCTGCTGAGTCACTGATAAATGTTGATGAATGATGGTTAAAAATTGCTAATAACTTGATTTAGTTCAACTAAATTTAAGACCTGCTGTATTACACAGGGAATACAACCAGTTAACCAAAAAAACTAAAACAAACCCATCTAACAGTTAATCAGTTTTTCTCCTCGTGGAAACTCTGACATCATAAACTGATTTAATCATTCTAAAGAGACAAACTAATGTGGTCATAAAACAGCTTTTAAAAAAAAAAATGTTTCAATACTTCATCATAACTTTGCAAACAGCTAGCGTGTTCACGGCTAACTGGCTCCAGTGGATCACACTTACTGGGTTTCATTTTCATCACAGAACCTCTGTGATGTGAAAACAGCACAGCTCACCACAGTTTCTATCATCATCTTCATCATATTCATCATCCATGGAAACTGATGAATATCCTGCTGTGGCAAGTGTCAATCATTTTTAGACATTTGACAGGGTTTCTCAGCACCTCCTCACCATTTTGTCTCCGTGGTTCTGGCTGGTGGCTGCATTCACTGCTGCAAACCAAAGTATTTGATTGGTCCAGCTTGGTGTCCGTTAAGAAAAGAACCAACAGGCAGCAGATGTTAAATGGAAAGGTGGTTGGTAAAGACATTGCTGTATTGACTAGTTGGATGAATGAATTATTCAAGCACAGGGACCACGGTGAAAGGGTGGATGGGGAGCTGCTAAACATTTGGATGGGTCCAGTCCAGTGTCAGTTGGGATGCCAGTCTACTGAGTTTTATGGACCAGTCAGACTAATAAATAAAATCTGGGCCCAGTGGCCTATATGCCCAGTTAGTCAGTCACTTTTTTGTGTGCAAATGTCACAAGGTGAAATGAGCAGGTTCTGCCAAAAACCTCCCACTTTGCTTGGATTTAGCATGTTTTTAGTGTGTTTTATTTGTCTTTGCATGTTTTTAATTGTGTTTACTCCAAGCTAGTGGGAGTTTTAATGAGCTGATTGGCAGCACCTGGGGAAAGACTCATCCCCTGCAAATTAAGTAACACCATTTAACCTGTGTGCAATTAGCTGGAGGGAGGAAGGCACAGACAGAGACACACAGCAGCCGTGCGGGAGGGTTTCCGGCCTACTGAGAGACCCTCGGCTGGACGACCTATGGCACGCGTGGCGGCTACCGGATGCGCGGGCAGCCCAGCCCGGAGATGCGAGAGCCGCAGGAGAGGAGGCCACCTGGCCCACAACCAAGCCTTTTTAACGTGCCTTTTTAATGACTTTTTGATGGACATTTTAGTACTTCTCAGTTATTTTAGGGGTTTTATTATTTTTATGATTTTAGCTTTTTAATAAAGCTTTTATGGACTTTTAATACTGCCCGCCTGTCTCCATCATTACAGCAGTGCCCGGTATCGTTTTAAAGAACCTTTTTCAGCCCGTGGCACAAACGTAAAAAAAAAAAAAGTTTTGCTTGTACCAGGTCTTTAAAGATGGACAACAACACATGACAACAGTGACACATTATTTATTGAACAAAGCAGAAGCAAAGTGTGAAAAACTAATTATGTCCTCATTGCTTCTATAGGAATTAGGACCCGGGTGCTGCTAATCAAAAGCATTTGATTAACTATTCATCAGCATGCACGAGTTTCTCTATAAAAACATTTCAGACTGATGTGATACAGAACACAATTAAGCTATTCTTCCTAAAGGTGATTCAACAATCTATTGAGTCATGAGGGGTACATAATTTATCTTAAATACTGCTTTTGCATTTTTTACTTAATCTTTGTTAAATAGATAATAATATTGGTTAGTATGATGACAGGTAACTGTAACAGCAAACTGTACAGCTTGACATCACTTAAATATAAATGCAGGCTAAAATCAAGCGCAAATAAACATAAAAATGTACTCAAATGCGTGGTTGACTTGAAGTGCATGCACACAGCACAGTCTTCCATCAAGGCTAATCGATCACTTCACCGTTTTAAGGAGAATCACAGATCTTCCCTCAAATTTCACAAATGCTGCCGACTGAAAAAAAGAACAAAAATAAATTAGCCCTAAAAGAAAAATAACTATAAAACCCCTAAGCAGTCGACAATTATAAAATCTCCCTCTGCACCCGGAGAACAATAACAAAAGCCTTTTTTCAAGCAGCCTGTGTATTTAATCGTTATGCAAACAGTGCACTGCAGTGAAACACTGGGGTTGAGCTAATCAAATGGTAATGATTTCTTCACCAAAACCATTATAAATTCTTTTACCCCACTCCTTCAATAACTCAGCTATTAAATCATACTTGCCGAGGCACGGTCCTATTGATATTTTCCTCGCATGAGGAGCAACATGTTCTCTTGTAAGAGACCAACCTTTGAAGCTGGTCTTTGAGGCTGACTTCAAAGACGGCTAAATGATGATGGTGGTGAGATGGAGAGCACTCCAGCAGGACCCAAAACACTGAAAATCTGATTTATTTTTAAAAAAGAAAAAGCCTCCAAACATCTAGATATTTGCGTAAAATATTAAACATAAAACAAAATCTGCAAATGCATGATTAAAACGTAGGGTAGGAAGTCAAAGTAGGACAGTAATTGTTTAAAAAAAACTAAACAAACAAAAAAAATGTATTCATGGTACACTGATGTTTTTGTGGATCTATGTGCTGTTATGGTTTGGTTGATTTTTTTACTCTCAAAACTGAGCTTGAAGAACAATTCCTGATGAAAACCCAATGACTATGACAGTAATTAGATGCAGCGGCATTGTTATCAGTTGTTACTTGTAGATGGAAATCATCATCCGTGCTTTTATTTCTACTGCAAATCCATTTTAACGTCTTAGCAGTTCAATTCTGAGTTGCCTCCGGGTGTTGACTCAAAAACATTGAAGGCTTTGCATCTCTCCTGTCTGGTTTTTCATTGGCTTGGTCGAGTTCAAAGTCCAGTTTAAAATATTTGTTCTGACTTTCAAACCTTGGATGGTTATTCTTCTATTTATTCAAAGCTCTGCTCCACATTTACAGTAGTAGCAGGACTCCTGGATCTTGTCATGAGGATTTTTTGCTTGTCCCTCCTACAGTTGAAGGTGTATTTTAGGTTGTTGCTCCAAAACTTTGTAACTCTGTCCAACTGGATCTGTGTGCTCAGGGGACACTTTCAAAAGTCCACTTAATACCCATAATTTTATGTACTATTTTTTAAATGTAATTCAAATTTTCAGTATTCTCAGGGTTATAGCTCGAAACAACATATTTTCATATTTTTTGGAACTATGAACTTAGTTCAAAAATTTTGAAAATGAACTGAACTAGTATATTTTAAAATGAGTGAACTGAACTTTGAACTAGTTCATGTAGTTCATGTTTAAATTTCATCCAACTGGACTGTTAGTCCAGAAGCTAAGAGCAACTTTGCTTTAGCACTGTTTGGTCATTCTTTTTCCAGAGACAAGGAAATAACAATATTATTATTTTGTGATAACCTTTTCATTATAAAAAAATACTGATAGCAAAACTATTAAACTTCAGGAGAGAGTGCCAGGAAGCAAACAGAATAACATCTGCCTCACTGTTATACATTCTGTCTAATTGTAACAATTACCAATTATACTGGGTACTGTGTGCCCCTATTTATAGCCTAATCTCATCATGATCTAAAGAAAAACAAAGCTAGTAACCAGTTAAAGTATGCTATCTAGAGAAAATGCCCGCTTCTCCAATAATGAGAAAATCTAACTTATCGCATGAAACATGAGCTTTGTCATCTTCAGCTAATGGAATAATTAACTGGTGATCTTGATAAAAGCATAAAAATAAATAAGCATGATAAAGTAAGCACCCGCATCATAAATACAAGATATGGTACCTTAGGTACCGGGTGGATAGTGTTCATGAGGGATACCACTGTCAGGACAAATTACTGAAACGATCTGCTTCATTTATCGCTTCTTCCCAAACAGGCCTCAAAGGTTTCATTTATACTTGCAGGACATGTTGGTAGGTGTCAATTTAAAACCCTGGTTGAGATATTTTATATGTTAACATGTTATAATTTATAATTTAGATGGAGGAACAAAAGTCTCAGGGTTAAAGATCCAACATACAGCTTCCCTCTGCAGGAAATATCGGGGCTAATTTATAGTAGATCTCAACCTGCAGAGGGCATAAAAAGCAGGCAGGAAGTCAGAAAAAAAACAGCATTGACGATCATGTAATCTGTCAAAATGAAATGCTGCCTGTACTCCCAACTGTCTGTCACATAACTGCTTCAACATATGATGAACCATAGGAGCAGAAAGGATTTCAGGGGAATAGTTGGAAAATACAGGATGTTATGAAACACCAGAGATCCCTACATGGTGAAACAAAGATGTTTAGCAGTGCTGGCTTCTATTCACTGGCTTCAGCTGGATTCAACATGTCGAAGTTTGCTTGCAAACTTAATATTTTGCTTTTCCTGATTGCCTGCTCGTTGCTTTCTGAACTTCCCCTTTTTCACAGAGTTTTATGGTGGTCTCTCTCAATGGTTCTGAACAACAAACCATCACTCAGCCTTTTCAACGGAACTTTGGAGCTTAGTGAAGTCTCCGTCAACACAACACCATCATTCCTGTCCAAAAGAAACCCACCATCACAGGACTGAGTGATTACAGTCTTGTCGCTCTACAGATCTGAGAAAGAGACATCTGTAGCTCTGAAGTCCTCAGAGTGCCTGGTTTCAGAACACCTGAAGACCCTCACAGGGAACCTGCTGGACCCCCTGTTGTTGGATGATGCATGTTAACACGGGACTGCTTTACATGTACATCCTGCAGCACCCTTGGGACCTATGCACAAATCCTTGCTGTGGACTTGGCGTTCAATACCAAACTGTCCCAGCTCACTCTGCAACCTACCCTCAGTAACTGGATCTTCAGCTTTCTTCCTGGCAAAAGCCAGCAGAAAAGAAGAATGAACCTCATATTATGCTCCAAATAGAGCAAGGCCTTCAAACTGTTCCAAACTGCTACCCTGGTCCAAACACACCTGATCGAAATGTATGGGTCGTTATGAAGACGTAGAGAAGAAGCTGTTTGATCCACTAAATCACAGTAGATTCAGGTGTGCTGGACCAGGGAACCAACGGAAACCAGCTGGATTGCAGCCCTCAAGGAATTGAGGTTGAAGCAAAACTGCAAACCATGGGTAAAAAACCAGAGTTGTTTCTTTTGGACACATCCATAAACTGTACTTTGTGTTTTTAAACAGTGTTTCTCAGCGTGACTTATTACACACAACTTTTTCACAGGATGTCCACTTTACTTGACTTCTTAATTAACAGTTTCAATACTATACATCCAATGCAACATTATACTGTACACTTGTCAGCCATTTAACAAGGGTCCACCATGCTGGTTCCAGGTTAGACAGTCTTTTGCATAGATTCAACAGGTTCAATGCAGTTGCTGCACATTTAACGAGAATCTCCCGTTCCACAGCATCCCAAAGGTGCTCTGTTGGACTGAGATCTGGTGACTGTGGAGGCCTGTGGAGTACAGTGAACTCATCGTCATGTTCACGAAACCAGTTGGAGATTCAAGAAACCAGTTTGAGAATTTCAGCTTTGTGACATGGTGCATCATCATGCTGGAAGTAGCCATCAGAAGATGGTACACTGTGGTCATGTTGAGATTGGGCCTAAGGCAGTGACTTAGGTGGAAGAGTGGGTCCCATAACAGGAAAAGTTAACGGTTTGAAACCCCCACATCTGTTATTGCGGCCTTTGGTGAGACACTTCACCCACCTCCACCCTCCAGTGTTGGCATTGGTGGTGTATGAATGTTCTGTGGTGGCTGTTACATTTTTATCAATCTGCCCCCAGAGCTGCTATGGCAACTCATGCAACCCTGGAATAACGGAGTCATTGTGTTTAAAGTGTTTGGGATGCCTCTAAAAGCACTATATATATCCAATCTATTATTATTGTTATTAAGATCAGAAACAATACACAGGTGTGCTGCAGTGTTTGAAGTGGGTATAGGCAGGAATGCCCGCAGCAGAACAGATCTATGCTTATCTGAATGTAGCAGCTAAAATCAAGACTCACCAGACCAAGCTACATTTTTTCAGTCTTCTGCTGCACAGTTTTAGTGACGTTGTGTGAATTGTAGCCTCAGCCAGGTGTCTTGAGGTAGGAAACATTAAAATTTGCATGACAGTGGCCCATGAGGACAAAACCTGCACATCTCTGCCATTAATGCTAGAAATGCTTGTTTAGGAAAGTCCCAGTAGATGTACAGTTTCTAAAATAATGAGTCCAGTCCGTCTGGTATATGTGTGCATCGAGTTGCTTATGCTAACACACAATTGAGCATGTGTATCAAATATTGTGGCTGGTGAGTGCATATTTAACTTGCTGATGACTATAATTGAAAAAATGACTGAATTGGCTGTTGTCCTG
Organism: Craterocephalus amniculus; assembly: GCA_036024015.1. Classification (NCBI taxonomy): domain Eukaryota; kingdom Metazoa; phylum Chordata; class Actinopteri; order Atheriniformes; family Atherinidae; genus Craterocephalus; species Craterocephalus amniculus. The sequence goes on from JAVQJG010023881.1 coordinate 13,858, forward strand.
AAAAGCTTTTAAAAATCCTGTTTTAAACAACATCTTCTGTTGAAGACAGCTCATCAGCTCCCTGTGATTTAAGTATTCTGAATAACATTGTTATTTATGAAGCTATCCAGACACATTTGCTCTCTGGCTTCACACATACTCAAACCTTAAATCATGTGACTCCAGCAGCACTTTCATCTGCTGAAAATGTAAAAACGTGATTCTTCCTGTCACTTCACAGTGTGAACGAACCACAAAAATATTCCCAATGACTTTTATCCTCATTGAAGAAACAAAGCACACTGTGACATTAGTGTTTTGTGCAGGTCAAGAACTTCCCTAAAATATGCTCTATTGTGGAAGACTGTACTGATTCCAAACTCTACCCACTAACACTGTGTTGAAGTAAAGGAATGACTCAGTTGTACATACGTCTCATTTTTGTCTCTCTCAGAAGCTCTCCCCACTTGTATTTACTCAAAGCTGTGCCCCCCTCCCCACAACTAAACCTGTGCAGGCACGTCAGCACAACACATGTATAATGTCAAAATTCTATTTGCATCTCTTTCCAGAACAGAAACAGTTTTGCTTCCATGCAAACACTACTGCTTCCTTGAGCTTCCACAGTTCTGGCCTGGGGGGAAATGCGAAATGTGTTGTTTCTGAAAGCAGCAACATCGGAGTGCTGAGGAAAGATTTAATTTCCCCCCAAAGTCTGTCCATACGCTGAAGAAACAAAGTATTGTGTAAATGCATACAGAGCCACCAGAGCTGTTTCAGCTACACTGGATATTTTCTGACATTAGTATCTTCCCGCAACACCAAAAGTCTCTAAAAGAGACATCCGTCCCTCCTCTCCTCCGCTTCACTTTACCTGTTTTTTAGCAACAGCATCTTTGTTCTGCACTGTTGTTGTTTCACCCTGTAAAGCCAAACGTATTTTACTTGATACATGCAGTTTTTCAGACATTTAGCCTCACTTTAAGGTAAAAGCTTTGCTCAAAACCCTGTTGTCATCAATCTGATACTTGTGTTCTGCCTTCTAATGGACATCAGGAAGCCAAAGACTACACTAGACATTTTGTATTAATGCTTTTCCATATTTTGTTTAAGGGCCAAATGAAGACTTCAGATTTTAAAAAGTTGGACTTCTCTTCCCGTTTCTTATTGGTTTGAGCTTCAAGGGGTTCAGAACTGTCTATCAATTCACTAACAAGGACTACACCACAGCTATGTGAATTACAGGTTTAATTGATGGTTTTAAGGGATGGATGACTGAAGGCCTGGAGGGATGAGATCCCGGAACGGGGGAATTGTCATCTTAGGACCCGTTTCTCTAAGTGGTACATGAAAACGTCTTAATACTGTAAGTTGAGTTTTTTTATCTCATAAGGGAAGTGCTCATTTCTGATCTGCTACCAAGTAAAAATTAGGCTTGTATCGAAGATTTGGATACAATACCCTGAACAAAACTTGACCATGTTTGGAAAATGAAAATAAATAGTTGCACATTTCAGATCATAGCATCCCAACAGTCCCAATAGCTCCACATTTTCTCCCTCTGTTCCTGGATAGTACCTACTTGCAAAACCAGGGACTGCAGGAGTGATGTCTGTTTCTCTCCTCTCCTTCCTCATCATGTTCCGTATAATTAATTTTCAGATGCTTAATAAGATTTATGGTTTTGCTGTAATACCTCTCCATCTTCTCCACACATCACTTACTGCATGCATCGTTGCTGTTTGTTTAGTTGTAATAGCCCCGCATTATACTGTGTTTGCATTCAGGCATCATTGACGACAGAGTGAGCAGCACGCTGATGCAACACTGACTGTGCCTTACTGTATTTGATGTGTAACCTCACCATAAGATATTATTTCAATATAAGAATCAATTATGGACATGCAGTTTCTTAAGTATTGATTTTTCAATATTGATCCACACCCCACTGGTATCTGGTACTACCATACTGTATGATGTCAATGCCAAATGCACACAATCTATGCAAAGCTTTTAATTCCTTTCTGATTTTACTGAACAGCTAGTCACAGATTTTATGCCAGCGCTTATTTATAAGTTGACCCCAACAGATGAGGAGATTCTAGTCCTAAATCTAAATAACAAGTGTGAGGACTGAATAAATTTGCCACTTGTGCCCTAAAACACTGACTGTGTTTGCATGTAGCCAATAACCCTTTCATTACCATAATATTAGCAATAGCCCCGTAGTGCACGGACATGTAAAACCTAGCAGAAATCCCATTATGCCCATATTCCAGTTTTAAAACCCAAATATTACCCCTTGGTTCTTATCAAACCCGTACATTTAATTATATAAATACAGAATATCTCCACTTAAAGGAATATTAAATCGAGTTCTGTGCATGTTCTATACGCAAGGACTCTGGTCTTTTAAATGGTAACAATGGTAACAAACATTTACCATCAAAACCACGTTCCAAAAAACTTTCTGGGAAACACACATCTACGCCACTGGCACTAAAAACATTTCACCATTATTTGCAACCTATTCCCACCAGTCTGGACTGCACACTTTCATCCAAAGTGTCCAAGGTGCTCTGGTGGAAATGGAAGCGTGGATGAGTATGGCACAACTTCAGCTCCATTTCCCATTTCCACATGACCAAAGTGCACACAAAAACGATGGCTAACAGTCCCGGATAGTTTATTTTATGCTTTATGTTGTGGTTGTTTCAATGGATACAGAAATTAGCAGAAAATGGCGCTTATTTCCGTTCATGACGTTCTCCGCGCGGCATGGTTTGGGGCGGGATATTCCAGCTGATTACAACTATCATGTATACAGGAGTAACTCTCTGCTCTCGCATGTAAACAGGGAATTCTAAAAGTTTCACAATCTGGAATATTAACCTCTACCCGAATATTGATGGCATGTAAACGCAATACATGTCATGGACGCAATATACTGACTGAAGGATGAGAGGAAGTGCTCTGATCCCTTTTGAAAAAGACAAGCTTTGAATGTGCGTTTTAAAAGGCCGGGTGAAATGAAGAGGCACATCTTGTTTTCTGTTTAAATTAACTTGCATGTCACAGCAGCAATTTACTGCTCCGTATTAGCATAGTTTGAAAACTCCTTCATCACTACCCCACTTTAAGCACCACAGCCTCTATTTATTGGAGTAAGTAGCAATCATGTCTTACCATGCACTGTTTGTTTCCTAATGATGTCTCCAGTTTGTTTTTCCCTCGCTAAATCACCATACATGCAGCCCTTTAAATGTTTTAAAAAAAACGTTTTAGTTGGTATTCAGGAGCTAGAAATGTGTATGTGGGTATTCAGGATTCTAATATGTCTTCTTAACTTTTATGACGTTCATGTGCTTCCCTCCCTCCTGTCTGTGAGTGTGTGTTCTGCATTATTCTGTTTATGCCAGTGTTTGGACCCATCTTGTATGCATTTATTCTTTGGAGTGGGTTTGAAGTGCAATTTGTGTGTGTGACTGTGAGTGCGCGTGAGTGTGTGTGTGTGTGTGTGTGTGTGTGTGTGCGTGTGCATGTTTGTGTTTGGATGCTCGATTCCATGATTGTGCATTTGGCTGTTTATGTAATTTCACAGTGAGTGCTCCCCTGGGTCTAGTTTGCACCTCACCTTCTCGAGGCATCTTGCCACTCACCTGCTTTCACACATTTTTGTTTGGCCTGTGAACCTGGGAAGTCTGTTGGTGCAACTGATGCGTGACTCCCCTGCGATCCACTGCCAAAAATGCAGAAATGAGATGGAAAGAAAAGATTCAGGGTTAGAATTAAGACAATGAATTGCAGGAGAATTACAGGTAATCTAACAGTACATGGCTTTAGTTAATGCATCTGCATTATGTTAATGTATAAGCTTTGATACACAGTGGCTGGACTCGGGCTGGGGCGTGCAAGCAGAGTTAAAGGGGGGGGGGGGGCGTACAAAGTAAAGAAAATCAATCTTGAGCGCTGAATGCATGAATACACAATTAGAAGTTGGGGCTTCTGTGCCATCTGTACTGCAGCACACTAAGAAAATAATCTATTCAATTTCCCTGGTGACCGCAGGTGCTATCATTTATCTCATCCAGAGAGACTTCCAAAGTAGATAAATGCTCTTCTTAGAATGAGATAAATCTACCTTACCATATGTGCCCCGCTGTGCTGCCTTATGGGAGAGAGAGAAAGACGGGGGGATTCCACGATTGTTGTTCCCCTTTCATTTAATACTGGAGATGTCAAAACTCAGCAAGAGGGATTTTGTTTATCTGACTGAGTGGGAGGAAGGTGCATGCAACTGAGAGGCTACAAGTCTAGAGCCTTAAGAAAAAAAAAAAAAAAGAAGGAAAACTGCTGCGCTTAAATGTGGCATGTTTGAAATTACATCAAATTCCATTAGTTCTTTACAGCTACGTCGGCTCTCCAGGGAAACTAACCTTATATGTGGCAAAGCTACATGATGCAAATGAAACGCGGTGCAGAAAACCCAACGTGACAACTCCCCTGCTCGTGTGCTCGTGCACGCATGTGCTTGCATGTGCAAGTGTGTGGTTCAGAGAACACATAAGAGTGGTGATTCTGCTTTGCGCTCCATGCACACCCCCCTGGTGTTTTTTTTTCCAGCACAGAGTTGGCATTTGAATTCATGCTTGCGTGACCATGATAAAGACTCACTGCTGATCCTTCATCGTCATTTATTGTCTCCACCCCTCCTACCTCCAATTTTCCCTACCTTTCCAGAACTCCTCTTAATTCCTCCCTCTTCTTTCTCTGCAGGGCTGGGAGCAAATTTCCTCCAGATATCCTGTTTCCTATTCTCCTGGAGGGCTTGCATCATACTGATGCCTAACATCTATTGGTAATGTTATCTACCTGGGCTTTAACCTATATGACCCTTTCACCCATGGGGACTTCAATACGCTCCATAACCAATCACAAGCCTCACTGGTAACGGGGTGGCTGCAGATGGTCATGACAGTTGTAGCCTATATGCGGTAGCAGAATATGAGCCAATAAATAATTCATGGCATCAACTCATATGGCCTTGAGCAGCACTGCTGAGAACATTAAATGTAGAAAGCAGCAAAACAGGAGGAAGTCCGTGCAGCTGCCAGTGCAACAGTTTGGTTGTCGTAACATTTGATCTTGGAACTAATTGAACTTGACGTGAGCTAAGGGAAAAGAACATCATGGTGTGTGCAGGAGCCGTAGGACTGCCCTGCATTTGAGCCGAGTGCTTTAAATATGAAATAGCTGGTCTATGGGACCTCCGTTGGATCTGCAGGCACGAATGTGCTTAAAAGGAAGGTGAGTTGGTGGGTTTTAATCATCCTTTGCTATTCATTCACCTCAGTGTCACAGAGCCACACACTGGCAGACTTGTTAGTTGTGGTGAGGACAAAATCATTGGCACATCGGGGAAACCTGAGGTATCAAAGGGATCAATAAACGGTTCAGAGAATCTGGAACGTGAAGGCACGATTTTTAAACATTTCCCAAAACCATTTGGGGGGGAAAGAGTGGTGTGAGAATGGGAAGAAATTATCAAAAAGTGCCACAGCCACAAAGTGCTCTCGGAGTAATTAAGTCGACAGCAGTTTGGCTCCAACAACTTCGTTTGGACTGTGTAATGTATTTCAATAATGACAGTGCTTGGCGGCAAACTGGCTTGTCGTCACACTCTCTCTCCTCGATAATCCGGTTACTGCTGACCACTTTAACTGGATGCGAGTCTAGCCCTGCCGCCTGCCTACTGGATTGCCTCCTTTTTGCAGAAGAAGGGCTGAGGGAGGACACAGAGAGAAAGAAACAGAGAGCCGCCGGTTTGTTTTCTGACAAAGCATCTTGCACGCGTGCAGGACTCATCTACAAATTGTGTAAGATTTCAGCTGATTGCCTGTGTGGTTCGGTGCCAGCACAGACGTCGGTGCATATCAATAGTAAATGTTTATTCTGTTTGCAGTGTATACACTCCAGCCCCTCGCTGCTTACAGAGGGTGTTTTTTAGCATCAACTCGGGCCCTGAGCCCATCCACTCTGCTCTGGCCACAATGGCTAATCCTGACACAGGCAGCAGCAGGAAGCAATCAACGCTCACAGCCCAGAACATAATGGAAGACTGCCTATCTGGCTAAATGTTTGTGTGGAAGACTGGCAGACCAGCTGCTCATCTGGATGCTCCTCCTTTGTGCCTGTGCGGTTGTTTTGATGGCCGCGTAGACACCGGGTTGGAGTGATGATTATGTAAAGTCTGCCTGTGCATGAAGAAGTAAAACACAACATAAAACTTGTGTGAGCAGCTGATTAAACATGAAAAAGAAAACAGATCTAAGTCTTATCTTGGATTTTTTTCAAAGGATCTGGAGCATTTAGCACAGATGAACACTGTTTTGTCTGGCAAGGCAATTTATTTGTATAACACATTTCCTGTTCAAGACAGTTTGAAGTGCTTTACAAAGAAACATTAAAAGTGCAAAGAAAGCATTTACAAGTAGTCTGAAATCACAATTGAGTCATTTTTAAAAAATAGAATTAAAAAAAAGGTTTTCTGCCAGGTCAAAGGAAAATCATTGAGCTCATGTTTTCATGGTGTTTGTGATGTATAGAGAAGTATATGAAGTAGCCTATATTAACATTTTGAAGTCAGTATTTTGGTCGTGCTACTTTCTACACATTTGTTTGAAATAGGCTCTACTCAACCCGGTTTCAGGACAGAATATGCTACATCTCTGTGAATCTCTCCCTCATACCACAGGACTGAGAAACACATAAAGTTTTCAGTGAGCGTGTTCTCCAAAAAACAAGCCCCTGGCTGGAAACATTAATAAATATGATGGAAGTAATGTAAATTCCTGTGATCATGAGAAGAATTTAATGTGCTACGCAAAATAATGTGTTGTATTGGCGGTGTCATGTATTTTAGACCAAATGTTTTTGATATCCAGCCTAACCAAACAATGTCACTGCTCAAACCCAACCTAGAAATGTAGTTGTCAGCTATAAAGATTGAAAAACTATAAAATGTTTTTAAAAAGGGGAAATATAAATAAAGTACCTCTCCCTTACAAAAATGATATTAAAATCATTTGAATGGATAATCACAAGCAGATTTAAAGGTGCTGAGCAGTGGAAACATAGAAGTTTGTGCCTCAAGCTATGAAGGGTGATACACAGCCACTGCTCATGCAGCAAACATAAAATCGTTCTCTCAGTAGACAAGAAATGTTACCTCCACAGCAGCAGGGTTTCACAGGCTTCAGCAAGATGCAATTTATTAGTTTACTAATCAAATTTACTTTGAACCAATGATCCTTCCCTACCTCAAACAATAATGGAGGAAAATCATAAATCCAGCACTAAATACATTTATTTAATATAAATATTTAATTGCCAATGTGCAAGGTTATATATGAAACAGTGATCCCTCATGACCGGACATGTTCCACTGGCCTTCAAATCAGCTACCGTCACACCGATCTTAAAAAACCTGGCGCTGATCCATCTGACCATAATAACCTCCGTCCAATTTCCAATCTTCCATTCATCTCCAAAATCCTTGAAAAGGTTGTTGCCTCTCAGCTTCACCAACACCTCACTATCAATAATCTGTTTGAACACTTCCAGTCCGGCTTTCGTCCACTCCACAGCACAGAATCAGCTCTTCTGAAAATAACTAATGACCTCCTGATGGCAGCTGATTCCAGCCTCATCACCATCCTAATTCTCCTCAATCTTACTTCAGCTCTTCTGAAACACTATTTCTCACAGCATCCTCCTTAACAGACTGAAATCTATCGGCGTCTCTCATATTCCTCTCACCTGGTTCACTTCATACTTGTCCGACCGCACACAGTTCATCCACATTAAGGATCACTCATCACAATCACTCCCCGTCACAGTCGGGGTGCCCCAAGGTTCTGTCCTGGGGCCTCTTCTGTTTATCATCTATGTCCTCCCGCTTGGTCACATTTTCCGCAAATACAACATTAACTTTCACTCTTATGCAGACGACACCCAGCTCTACATTTCATCAAACCAAACTCTTCTGTTCCACCATCATACCACTCGGACTGTCTTCATGAAATCAAGACATGGTTCTCTTCCAATTTTCTTAAACTCAACAGCAGCAAAACTGAAGTTCTCCTTGTCGGCACACCCACCACCTTAACCAAATCTCACAGTTTCTC
>JAVQJG010023887.1:0-14174 GCA_036024015.1 Craterocephalus amniculus
TCGGATCTCTGATATCTGAACGATGTCACACAGCAACGGATTCGCCAGCAGAGTGGGATATGAAAAAAAATCTGACAGCAGCCGGTGCTGCAGCAGCGTGGAGTGAGGTGATTAAATTAATAAATATAGGCAGGGGGGACTCCGATGGAGGTTGAAAACCCGCGGTATTTCCAGCGATGTTGTGATGAGTCCGAGCAGACTCCGAGCTGCAGCAAAGTCGCAGCGCTGGCTGTGGGAGATGGTGCCAGGCGCAAAGCGCAGCGCGACCGCTCCTTAGCGCTTGCGCGCTTGCGCGCCGCTGCCGCGTGCGGTGGGTTTTGGGGGTAAGTGTGACAGTGTGTGGGTCCTGTCACTGTGTGCCTTTTTTATTACCAGCTTGGATGAACATTGGCCTGGGATTCCTCTCTTTTATTGTTTTTTTATTATTCAGTGCCTCAGATCTCATTCGATTCCAAGCATCAGGCCCACCCACCACCACTGCATTGCATTCATGTGAATCCCGACTTACGGTTCTTTAAATTCCTTGTAACTCTACTTCTACTTGAAACAATTTTCATGTCCATGAACACCAAAATAGAGAGATGTGCCTCAGATTCACAAACTGATGTTACAAGCCCTATACGAAAGAACATCAAGGGACAATTCTCCCTTTTCACACTGCAACATAGTCAACTGTAAATTCGCTTTTTCTGCTATAGACGTAATTGATGCAAAGTATGAGAAGAGTGTGAATTGTATGAGCCTTATGGTCAGGGTGCCCGACAAAAACCCTGTAATGACACCTTTTTGGTCAGACCACACCAGCATTCCCTTTTTGATCTTTTTCTGGACAGAGAATAAAGAGTTGTCCACAGCTGTTCCAACGTACCTTAAAGGGTCGGCATTTCACTGTGATTTACTTTCCTGTCTCTTCAGCTGCACACCAATAAAATAGCCCAATTGGAAACGAGACAGACACTTGTGCAAATCTCACCTGCTGGAGATGGAGGTATTCAGAGTTTCCTCCAAAGCCCTGTGCTGTTTGTGTTGTCTGCTGATCTTTCTCATTACTTTTAAAGCAGCTGCCATTACACCCTTCAAGCGGAATAACAAGAAAGAATAAAATCTGCTTAATTTGATGTTTTTAAACCGCATTTAATGGGCTTAACTCAGTGTTTTTAAATGCTTCTGCGGCTAAAAGAGATTCCACTCATATCAGTCCTATTCAAGTCGACATCTCTGCATTCCTCCGCAGTCAAATGGGGAAGTTTTTTAGTTGCCGTCTTGTAGATCGCTTACATTTTTGTCCTCTGTGGTGCATCGATTGGAAAATCCCCTTCTACTCTCAGCTGGAACACAGTACCAGTTGTCACTTTCACTGAGCGTTTCATTCCCTCTAATCAACCACACCTGGCGATACACCTGGCACTCTTGTCATTAGCTGAATTCCCTGATTGCGCGGAGCTGCTGGCCTCCTCGTGTCTGATCCAGATCCTTTGTTCAGCCACGAATACAAAGGAGAAGCAGACTATATCCGGCTGGGATCAAGCCGGGGCAATGCTGCAAATCCACTTCAGAGTGGTCAAAATTAAAATTTCTTCTCTTTTTTTTTTCTATTTAAATAGAAATTCCGTGATGTGTGTTGAGTGGGCACAGTAAGGGGCGTATTAACTTCCGAGGAAACTCGCTTACAGATCTCATTAAGACAGAGCTGCTTGAGAAATCTGGCACATTTAGCTCTATCCCCGCTCCTATTTTTTTCTCTCCCCCTTCTTTTTTACTATCTGTTTCTTCCTCCTAGACAAGACTTCTTCACTGCCATCAGACCCGGGAAATTGGGTGATTTCACTTGAGAAAGACTAGGAGAGAAGTTGGGCTCTAAAGAGGCCTTTGGGAGGAAGACGGAGGGAATAATTATCATGTGATGGTGCTGTATCTTAAAAGGGCTTCCCACTGAGAGAAGAGAAAAAGACAGACATGCTCCTTCTTCTTCACAGCCTTTGACATCTAGGGGTTAGAGAAGTAGGAGAGAGGGAAGGAAGGTAAAATAAGAAGGGAGCCAGAGGCTTTCTAACTATAAGTATGAATGTTTTGGGAGGAGGATTGTGTGCCCTGTGCCCCCATCAACAGCCCTCTGTATCCACTGGGGTCCAACTGCTCTGCACTGGCGAAATGAATAATTCCCAATGTCCTCTGGCCCTGGCGGTGACCCGGCAAAGAAGGATATAAGTAATGCATACTGTAGTCCTGGCTTTCAGCAGTCGTAGATGAGAAGGACATGGTGCAGATTTGGATTATTCAATGATATCGTTGGAAGGACAAAAGTTCTTCAAAAGTTACATTCACATTTTTGTTTTCGGTCTCATTTGTGACGTGTGCAGTGCTTTAACAACAAGAGCCCATTGTTTGCCATGCACGCCGGCCCGCGTACCCACACTGCCACAATTTGTTTTACGTGGCCAATGTCATACAGATATCCTGCAATGTCAAGATTTGTGTTTCTCTGTGTTTCCAATTTCATGAGACAGTGATGCGTGACAGCGCTGACAAAAACTCCAAGGTGCCACGCTGGCCAGGTATTCACAGAGCTGTGCTGACATAGCTGTTGAATTTCACTTTTTCCTTCCTATTTCACTTTGTGCAAAAGAAAAGCCTTCACAAATTAGATTCCAGCTGTCATCTAAGTCCGGACCCAGAAGAAGAAGAGTAAGAGGGGAAATAAAAGCAGCCAAAATTCATACACCTCATTTTATGGTGGAGTGGAGGTCTTCGAAGTTCGGGATGAAAATCCAGGGACGTACATGACAGTTAACAAACTCATCTCTTTTTTTTCTCATTTCTTTTTTTTTTTTTTGTCCATTTGTGTTTTCACACCCTTCAGCACAGAATAAGAAACATTTAGTTATATAGTGGAAAAACTACTTTCTGTCCAGGACCGCGTAACTCTTTATCTTCCACAGTTTAAAGCAGATCAATGCAAGTCTGGGTATGTTTACCATGCAGTACGCACCCCAAAACTGTAGGGGGAGCTCCAGAGCGAGAAAATAGGCGACAGACGAAGAAGAATGTTGTAAACAGAGGCATCTTACGGTTGTCTTGAACAGGCTACAGCTAGTCACCATGGCTACAAAGGCACATAGTGAAAGTAATTATCAAAGCAGTATAAAAGCAAAAACCGAATCGTGGAGTAAACATGCATATTTGTCCAAACGGATTTACGACCGGCCCTATAGCGCTAGTCTCGTTTATCGCAAGACTTCCAAACCAAAACAAGCGCGAGCGTCAATGGGCTAAACTGCAAGCGCCGTTTCTGGTATGGGGAGACCCGATGGAGGAGGAAATGTCCGCTTTTTCCTCAGAGCAGATCAGTCAAGCAAAATAATTACTTCCAAGCTGCTGTATGACGATGATAATGTTGCATAGAGACTCTTTAACCTGAAGCTGTTTTTGCTTCTTTTTCTGCTCTAGTGCATTGTTTATTTTGCAAATGATTGATAATGGAACTCTGGCACATTTTTCCCTTCACTTGTCTGTTCCTTTCTCTTTCTCCTTGGTCGTCTTGAAGTCTCATTTCTTTTTTTACTTTGTAGTTCTGTTCTACTTCCTGTTCTCTGAACATCTGGTTTCTTTGCTCCTTTGCTCCACCTGTTCCTCTCTTAGTTTTGTTCTCCAGCTTTTCCCCTTGGTTTATTGTTCATGACCAGGTGGTTGCAGGTTGCTGTTTGCTTATACTTTGGTTTTTCCCGCCTTTGCAGCCACTTTAATTGTTAAATTAAAAACCTTGCTCCCTACGCCCACCTGCGTTTGGGTCCTGCTTCCACCATGCTTCGTGACTCTGGCTTCCTGCAGTAACATGTTATTGCTTTCTTTGCTAAATTGCCACGTTGTGTGTTGCTGTGTGACACAATGCTTTTTACAAAATGCAGCTGCAACCAGATGCTCCCGGTAGATAAAAGAGCTGTGAGAGGGTTTGTCAGCCTCGGGACGCTCCAGCAATGTGCATAATGGATGTCATTGTGGCATCAAAACCAGTTGGAAACATTTTTTAAGCCAGGCGACGTTTATTTGAAAAGCCTGATTCAACATCAAATACATTCAAAGTGCTTTAAAGAGACTTTAAAACATCATTGCACGGCAGAAAATAAGAATTTACATTAAACTTTTCTATGCGCAGCCTTTCATGATGATTGATTTTTTTTCTGAGGGTTTCTTTCTTTCTTTAATTTTCCTATTTTGTGATTTTATTTTTGTTTTTAATTCTTTGTATTGCTTTCTTGCTGTAATGTTTCCAATGTTTGTATGTAAAGCACTTTGAATTGTCATGTACATTAAATGTGCTATACAAATAATCACAAAAGAGAGAAGAACATTAGAAAGAAACAGAATTAAAACATGAGCAAATTAAAAAATTCACGCCTCAAAGAAACAATGAAGATTCAGTCCTTTAAATAGAAATTAAGTAAAAGCAGCAGGGAACATGAGAGTGTTTAACCTGGGATTATTTCTGGGAGTTTGTTCCAGATCTGTGGAGCATAGAAGCTGAATGCAGCTTCTTCATGTCTGGGTGTGACTCTGGGAACGGACAAGAGACCAGATCAGGATGACCTGAGGTCAGAAATGTTACGATAAAACAGCCAACGGTTTAAGGATTTATACTGAAAGTATAATAACATCCCCGACAAATAAGCCCCTTACTGTTTAACCCCTTCATGCCTGAAAATATTTGCAATTATGTTAAGACAAAATACAAGAAAGAAACTATGATTAACAATAAAAAGAAAAAGACTGGAATAAGATTTAAAAGACTGAAATAAAGGAGTAATGTTTGATAAATAAACATATGCAGTTTAACACATATCAGAGGTACATGTAAGACTGAAGTTATTGTGAGAAAACTTTGACTCCATGAGGATTTTTATGTTGACACAAATTCTCCAGACTGAAGAACAGTAGTTATCATGTCTTCTACAGTATACGCGATGCTTTTAGCATATTTCAATTCAGTTTAATTCCAAATCAATTCAGTTTTATTTATAAAGCGCTTTTCATGCAGAAGCAGCACAAAGTGATTTACATAGTAAAAGCAATTTTTATAAAGAATCCAAAACCTTCATACAACACGATGTTACAGAGATTTAAAACATACATCTTATGTCTGTCACACATAATCATGAATTACACACACACATACACACACACACACACAAAGATAAATACATAAGAGTGAATAAAATGTAAAAATGAAAAGATGATTCAGAGAAGGAGTGAAAACTTTTCAGCCAAACCTCTGGATTAGGATTCATCTCTGGATCAGTCTATTAGCTGCTTCTGGCCTTTTCGTGCGGAGGAGGAGGGGGTCTGGAGGGGCTTATTTATCTGCTGTCAGGACGGGTGTCAGGTGACGGCCGCCGTGTGGACTCTGCGCTTCCGGAAGATCCTGCCTGGGAGCCTCCAACAGGTCCCCGCCACACGCAGCGCAGGAATATTTTACAATATTAATTGCACACTTAGTATGCTGTTGTCATATGGCTTTTATTAGTATTCCATCAAGTCAATGAGGCGTGAAAGGGCCAGATGCTGCGTCCTCATCTGTCCTACATACACTCGTGTCTTTTGTCAGTTATTAGTGCAGAGTGTGTCAGTCTGCGCATCACTTCCCTGCTCGGATGTCATGTATTTATTAATTGGACCAGTGAGTTTGGAAATGGATTAATAACACCCTGTTCTGCATAATCAAAGTCAGGGCTGCATCCCATGCAGAGAGAGGAGCTGTCCCGTCCCGCTGGGGGGTGGAGGGACTGTCAGAGTGGCTTACATTAAGAGGCTCCGCCTTACACCACACAGTGTTTGCTTTGTAATCAATAACTACCATTTCATGCTTTTCTCATGACAGAGAACAGTCTGTGAAGCCCTTTTCACACAGAATCAGATGGAAAAAGTTGTTTTTGTATCCAAACCCGGTTCATGGAGCAGTGTGGGTGCGATGCCTGTGATACCCTGAGTCCATGCACTAGTTTGTGAGATTTATGCCTGTTTTTAATGCAGAGCTGCATGAGGACCCAAAAATCCCCAGCTCCAGTTTCACCTGTGGTCTGGTCCCCTGCGCACAGAGATTCCTTCTGATTCTCTGGATCTTTTCATGATGTCATACAGTATAGATGATGGAATCTTCAAAGTCTGCATACTTATACATTAAGCAGCATTTTAGTTGGTGCAGTTTGTGTCAGATGGTTTAACCTCTGCCCGTCTTTACATTTGTGATTCTCATGACTGACTGAGACGTTACGACTCTGATTCTGACTTTTGGCTTATAGTAGCTGCATTTAACTGCCTGCTACTTTAGTAAAAGCGGTCCAGCTGTTTCTAAGGAGAGATAGAGTCACCACTGGGTTTTTAGTTGAACAGAGTGCATGTTCTCCACAACAAGGCATGAAGAATCTGCCTATCACCAGCCTGCCACAGACCGCTCATCCTGCTGCTTCAGGGAGACATCACTGCTGCCTGAAGGCTCGTACAGAGAGGATGAGGAAGATCTTTTTCCCTCCGGACATCCACCGATATACACATACACACATTTATATTCATTTACACATCTAGTCTTGTGTTTTTGTTCTCTTATTGTGTTTGCAAATCAGGAGCAGGAGCACAAAGCATTTCACCGCTCATTGCATGTCTGATGTGTATGTGACAAATAAAGTCAATTTGATACTGATTCCTGCTGCTTAAAAGACAGATACTCCCTCATATTTACTGTATAAACTCTTCTACTGGTCATTAGATTGAACCTTTTATGCATGAAACAGGCCACACTTTTCTCGTATACATTATATTTGACTTTTTAAGATGTGCTTTCTTTATTTATCTGTCATAATATATTATTAATCTTTTTGATTTGCTTTAATCAGTTCTTTGAAAATATCTATAAAATGATAAGTTGTTTATATTCTATAAAGCTGTAGCTGTATCATCGTCTTTTCTGGCTGATCACTGAAACAAACTTTGTCAATAATAAAATGATATGATGTATTTGTTTAAATCTTCAATGAGTGACAAAATAGAGGACGTCTTATCGATGTCTAAAAAAATCACGAAACTAGAAACTAAATATGTGTCCAGTGTAGGGGGACACTGCAGGACAGAGTTTTATCTAACTTTTTTGCTGTGCAGCGTGTCTACACCACTCGGTCAGAATTATATTCACTTTTCCCTTGCAGCTGCAGAGAATAAAAAATAAAGACAATCACACTTTAAATCTCTTGGCTCAGTTTTAATGAAGTTGGGGAGACGCTCCAAGGTAATGGGGCTACTACATCTATTATTTGCAGATGAGATTGTATTTAAGGGAGTAGTTATTATCTTGCTGGACACAGAACATTTCATTACCTCAGGAAGAAAGAAAATAAAAATCCATCTTTTGGGAGTCTTTGGAGATTCCTGCGTCTGTTCGCTGACTTTATGGAGGTTTCTCAGCTTTTTTTTCTTACTTCTTGTTTCTCAAAGTTGGCAGACTGGTGTTTTCTTGTAAAAGACCCAATCATTCACCAAGTTTTGTTCAGTCCCGCAGCTCAGAGCTCGGTGATTTACGCTCAGTGGAAGTGACTTTTACGACTACGTTGGAGGTGAGAGTCAGTGAAGCACACGACTGGAAGTCTTCAATAACATTATAACTCTCTTTTACTGCACTCCAGAGCTGAGAGCTGGTGGCGCAAAGCCAGGAAGGAGACGCAGTGCCTCCGTTTCTCCTTCAACACTGTCAGTATCACATGACTCCTCATCTTCTCCGGAAGAAGTGTTCGGCTTTAGCAGCACTTCAGCATCTGATGCTTCCACACTGATAACATCTAACTATATACAAAACAAAACATGCGTAATAGTGATGCTTCTTCAGCTGAACAGAGTCTTCCCCTTTAATTTTGCATCATAACTTGTTTAATACACAAACCAATCCGACTCTGTCCGCTCCCAGGATGTAATGTTCATGTTTAGTTGAAGGCCAGCTTTTCTGAGAAACACACCAGAAACAAAATAGTATAGAAGAAACTCTGTGCCGTCATGAGAGGTTCTCATAAAAGTGGGAATGTCCATTTTCCACAGAACTTAAACTAAAGAGGTGCATGAGTGAACCCTGACTAAGGACCATTTTTTAAAAGATTTTTTATCTAAACAAAAAGAGAAATTATCCCCCTTGTTTACAATGTTTTCAAGATATTCCAGTGGGACCAGTTCAAATATAATTCTGCATCATCCCATAGCAGATGGGCTCTTATTACTTATCCACTGCAACATTTTTCCTAGAATCAAAAGTAACTCTATGAAGCCAAATGTATTATATTTGATATATATGTTTCTGAGACAATTTGCATCACTTTGTGGTACAAACTTTGCTCAAAACTCTGCAGAATACAATATGAAACTTGTGTTCTACCCCATAATGGATACCAAGAGGCAAAAGACTGCACTACATTAATTTTGACTTGTCAAATAGTAATGAATGGTAGATATACCCCCCCACCCCCCCAAATTGTTATTTTCCTACACTTTTTGTTAAAGGGCTAAATAACTTCAGATTTTGCCCGTTTTCCTGGGTTGGGCTTTAAAGGGGTAAGAATATTGTACAGTACAGACATATGCAGTCTGATTATCATTTTGAGTTGAATTGTCCTTGTCCGGGTGCAGATGGAAATCTTTTAAGCATGTCTCCAAACTTCTTCCCTAATTACAACAACTACACCCTTGTATTGCGTGTTGGTGGAAGACAGGCTACACATCACTCTGTTAAACAGACTGAGAGACACTTTCTCTGAATGCTGACAGAGAATTACACAGGACCTTTTTAACTGCTCAGTAAACCCACTAACACCAGCTGGCATCTAGTGATCAGATAGTCTGGCGATCAGCATTGATGGGAACACAACACCTGAGAGCTCCCTGCAATTTTCCATCATAAAGTTCCCAACACAGTAATGTAAAGGCTTGAAACGGTCAGCAGTTGTAGGCGAGCAGCAATAGAAAAGATCGATTTTATTGTCTGTACATCAGTCCTACTGTGTGGAAACGACATTTTCAGTCACACTGAAAATAATGAGTCACGACAAACAGAAACTGATCCGACGGCCCTTTGGACACAGTCCAATCTCACTGAGTTAACCTCAAATAGCAAAATATTAAGCAAACCATTTGCTTTATGCAGTTTGCAAACTGGAAAACAATCGTAATGACTTCTAAAGGAAAAAAAATAGCTCTGGTCCTTTTCAGAGATTTACAGTATAGGTGTTTTTTCGTGTTACTACACATCCGTACTTTGTCCTCAGAAGGATTGCAGAGGAGCAAAATTGAAACCACAACCTTTGATCAACAATTAAGTCCCTGTCAGAGTGAGATAGCATCTGTTGGCCCTGCCAAACTGATGGTCAGCTCCATCACTCTTAGTATCGTCACTCTTACTCAAAGCAGCCTCACTAAACAGAGGGAGATGCGGGGAACAGCTGGTAGCACAGAGGTGTGTAGCTCTGCAGATTTCACCTGTTTTCCTGAGAGGGCTCCAAACAAAATATGGCACAGAAAATAATATGAAGGAAAATGGAAATGTAACTTGGACATGAAGAAGTCCATTCATCCTGCTGACATCAGTTTCAGACATCGTTGCTGGTGGTAATGCATTGTTATAAAATTGTTTGCAACCACATAAAATACCCGACTCACAAAAGCTCCCGCCATCTATACAGCTGTTGTCTTCGTTGTCCTTATTTTCCTGTTCCTCTTCTTCTTCTCTGGTTTGTTCCTTTCACCGGTCACAGGTCAGCTGTACTGATCTGCTCTGCCCCCATTTTTTTTATGTGGTGTTGCTCCATTTGATGCATCAAGCAACGGATCTGCAATCCACTGGGCATCCACACACAAAAGGCACACAAGCCTGAAGCTCATCATTTACTCCACGAGAAGCACTAACTTTGTTCATGGTCTCAAGGCTGAAAGAACAATAATATTTTTTGTTTTGGTCCCATCAATTCATGCTCCATGAGAAGCTTTGTCTACAAAATACTTTGTCTGCAAGAAGCTTTGTCCATAGTGCGGGGATGGTTTCTGCTGCTTTTCATAAAAAGTCATCGAGATGATGCTGAATGAAGAAAAATATCTGTAGTTTTAATTTGATCTGAGAGACAGAGTAGATGGAAACTCAATGTTTTCACATCTTTATTTTACTTTACGAGCATATATAACCTGTTAGCATGATAACAGCCTTTATTTTCTATCTAATATTGTCTGATGGCATCGTTCCATCTGGATAACATCTTCCACATGAGTCATTTTGGTAAATAACAGCTCTGCGCTCCACACATCAACACCGCACACATCAAATTAAAACGTTAATAGATGTGAGGCGGATGATTGTCATTTATGGCTCTGGCTCCAGCACAGAGGAAGAGATCCAACTTTAGTTATTTTCCTGGATGCGAGGTCAGTGACAGCTTCATGCCACTTGTTTTCATCAGTGTCACAGTATAATAACATTAAAGCAATGCAGTCGCGCTGAGTAAATCTTTTTTCCTTCCTTACTGACGTCCTGTTTAGTGCATGTTCTCTCTTTCACTTCCTACCATCCCTTTCCTGCATCAGCCAGTCCAGTTTGGGCTAAATGTCATGAGACTGAACGGTGACCCCAGAGGCGTGTGCTCAGAGTTCACATCAAGGATCAAGCAATTGCAGGTTGGTCCTCATCCACAGAAATATGATTCTTTTTTAATTAAATGCCAGCAGCAGAGAAGGTCCGGCCGGTGCTCGTCCTGCAGACGTTGATGAATGGTGTCATTATGAACAAAAAACATCTTTATCTTTTGAACAGCCTAAAATGTAATATCTGCTACATCTGCAGCCTCACGTATTCCCAGGATGAGCCGGACCCTTTCAGGCCGGGGGTGTCCAGGTTGGGTCCAGACGGCCGTTGTCCTGCAGGATTTGGACGTTTGCCGAATCAGACTGATGGGTTAACGTGTTTGGGCAGAACCTGACAGGCAGAGCCGTTTAATCTGAAGCCGGTGGATCAGGGAGACATTTAAACTTCCAGGCTCGGAGCTGGACACGAGAAGCATGTTTTGCTCTGTTTCTCTGCAGATGCAGCTCTCCTCTGACGTCAGCAGGAGAAAATTTCATCTTTACAAACTAAAGTGCGATAAAATAGGAAAAGGAGAATTTTACCGTGTTGGGAAATAAAAAATGGTTCGGGCAGTTCAACGTTATCTGGAAAAGGAGCACAAATTCATGTGCCCAGATTCTGCTCACATCTGAATGAACTCAGGTATTTCTGCAGAGCTGTCAGCCGTGTGGTTGCACCTACAACATGAATGCACAAAATAAATCTTTCTTTTTTATTCTTGCATAATTTGCACAATAAAATTGGATGGTGAAACTCACAACCTCTCATGTTCTTCTGTTTTGCGTCGTATAGTCTTTATTTATCTATTTTTTATGCTTTTTGATTACCAGCTTGCCGTTATGGGACGAAAAAAGAAAAAAATGATAGACATTAAATTTGATCCTGAGCTGAAGAGGTGAGGATAACTGAAAGGTTTAGAGGGTACTGTATGAGTTTTCAGTTTCAGTTTGTGCTGCTGTCTCATCGTCCTCTTGTTCAGACTGAAGTTCATCGTAGTTTTCACCCAGCAGGAAGGCCAGCTAAGGTGCAGCACGCTGGTGATGTGTGCACATGAAACTGTGAGACAATAAGTGAGAGGAAAGTTCTCGCAGTATAAACCCGTAAAGCCATCATTAACAGTGAAGAGGCTGGAAGACCGAAAGCAGATAAAAAAGGTCAGACGGGTCATAAATTATAAGCAGGTTAAATCTGTTATAAAAGAAAAATCAGTTACTCGTTGTTGTCCAGAAGGTTATTTACTGTCTTAAACTCTGCTAGAAAGTTCATGTTCCAACATTTTTTTATTCCTTTCATTAGTTTTTGAGGCATTTCATACAGTAGTTTAACTTACTCTATGAGTTTAATCAGCAGAAAATATGGAAAACCTCGAGTTTTACATTAATAGAGCCTTAATTCTGACTATGAGTCAACTTTTAAGACTGTTTGTGCCGCTTTGATCTTTTTATGATAAAATGTCTGACGGTCAGCTTGTTGGTCAAAAACAGGGCCGTTTTGCCTTTCTGTTTGATTTACTCGTTTAATTAAAAGCCAAAAATCAGTTTGACTTAAGAGTGGCACTGATGCTGGATTTAAACTCTGCTCACTTATCAGGTCAACCTTGCTATAGTGCTGAAAAAATCCCAGCAAATCAGCAGTTTCTCACACCAACAACCACGTTCAAAGACACTAAAATCTCCTTTCTTCTTCATTCTGATGCTCAGTCTGACCTTCATCAAGTTGTCTTCACTGTGTCAACATGACAAGATGGGTTGAGTTGCTGCCATGTGATTGGCTGGTTACGTTTCTAACATGTAATTAAACAGATGGACCATACGAGCAGTTTCAGCCCGCGCATACTGAGGTTGTTGGGGGGGGGGTGCCATGCAAGCCTCCACTCATCCAGCAGAAGATTTGCGATAATTAAATTTTCAGAAAGCAGGTTTCTGTCTCGCGTACACATCGAGGGGAAGCCGTGAAAAGACTATTTTCCTTGCAAGGACGTCCGAGGAGGAAAACGGCAGAAACAAATGTGTTTCATCAGGGGGGAGACAGCTGGGAAAGGCCAATCAAAACAATCCCATTTGCCAGAGGTTTCCATTATCACATCAGTGATGGAAAACACCGGGAGGGAGGCGAGGATGACAGAATAAATCTCCTCTCAGCCCATAAATATGGTCTGGAAAAGTGCTGACTTTCAAAAGGACGGCCCAAATAGATCTTTCTGATTGCATTAGACAATTTATTCACCGACATCGAGTCATTTAAAAGGATCAACTTTCCTTCCTTTGGACAATGTTAATCTAACATTTATTTCTGTTCATGTTTTGCTATAAAAATGATTAGAAAACTGTATTTTCACTGAGACGATCACTTTAATCAGTGATGACGTCTCTGCTCCCAATGCAGTTGCTAAACTTTCCTGTGAGATATTAACATTGATCATTTTTCTTAATTTATGCAATATTTACCTAGTTTTTATACTTTTTTTCTTGTTTTTCACAGCTATGTTTTTGTAGTGTAATGATTAATGACTTTGGTGAGGAGGCTGAGACAGGCACCCCGTCCGAAGGTGAGATTTGGTTTATGCATTAATGTGGTACTAATGGACGATCAGCTCAAACAGAATAGTCGCTGCAACTCATTTTACTTTGTGTTCACATCAGCAAAGATTAAAAGATAACGTCAGCCACGAAATACAGAATTATCTTGTTTATTTGGTCACATCTACTCCCATGAAGTCTCTGAAATGATTCATTTAGTGAAACAACAAAAGCTCCATCTGCATGATAAAAAGAAATGATGCCATTATGATGCTTCCTGAGGGGAACTCCCTGTTCCAGATGTGCAGCTCCTGTGGTTCAGCTGTGGGCCGAACTCATCCCAACATTAACTCTGACACTGACAGCTTTGCTTCGTCACTGCACTGCAGGAGTAATTAGCTCAGCTGTCCTGGGAAAGCCTCTGGGAACTATAAAAAAAGTGAATCCCTCATTAATGCTCATCTTTCTGCCTGGTCTCATGTCTGAATGGAGGACAAAGACTATTCTTAAGAGCGTAGCCAGAGGCAATAAAAAACTTTAATATATAGGAAATGATCCATAATTCATTTTAATTTGATCATTTACATGAACCTAATCAAGTGTAAGGTCAAATATTAGCCAATTAATGCCTGACTTTAACAAAAAGTGCACAAGTTACTGCAGAAAGATAGAAGCCACTGTGCAGCAGGAAATGTGAACATGTTGTAATTATTCTCTTTACATTGATCCAAAATCCTGATTTTGTCTTCATCTTTCAATCTGTCCATAATTTAGTCTGTAGATTCACTTCTGTAACAAAAAACATGCAAGATTCCACAAATAATTTTAATAATTCACTATAAAAACAGCTTGAAACAACAATTTAGAAGTTGTTTTATATCTTATCTTATCTTATCTTATCTTATCTTATCTTAAAATCTGTGTTTTAAGAATAACTTCTATTAAGATCAGGAGAGGATCAACATTATTATGTTTATTCAATAGGATAAACCCCTTGAGATGAATCTTCTCATTTTCAAGGG
>JAVQJG010023905.1:0-11833 GCA_036024015.1 Craterocephalus amniculus
CTTAAAGAAGGTTTCCCATCCCCCTAAGTTAGACATACGAAGCTCAGACATCTGTCCTGTTAAAAAATTTAAATTTACAACAATATGATCGGTGATCGGCAGTGATCGGCCCTCGAGGGAGATCGGGATCTGAATCGGTGGCAAAAAGGGTGATCAGAGCATCCCTAGTCACAATGCTGGCCATAAATTCACAGTTTGCTCACAGATGGACAGGGATTATGCTGGATGTCTTTTTTTTGTTGGTCATCAAGTTGCCTACCCTTGCTCCCATTTGTCTTATTGTAGCTCCTTTAGTGGAGCCTCCTGGAGCGCTTTAGTGGAACAAAACTAGAATCTGGTTTCAAAGCCAGATTTATTGTTTCAACAGTAAATACAATAGCCCTAATGCCACTGTTGCCTCAGAACCCAGATTTCAACTCACTAGCAAATCAAATTAACAAAGCTACATATTGAAACAAGTGGGAAGCAGAAAATAATATGTTGGTGGTGGTTTTAGCTTACTCATTCAGCCCTCTCCAAAACAAGCAAAAATCATCTAAAGTAGTGGTTTCCAACCCGGGGTCTCGAGGTCCCAGGCTGTAGTGTTCAGAGCCAGTGGGACTGATAGTCAGGCCTTATCCAAAGAGCTTAGTTCGGGTGTGTCCACTTAAATTTTCATTTGGATCTTTTGTGCACCTGGAACAGTGGTTTGGGAATCTGACAACCCAGGTCCAAAAGTGAGTAAGAGGGGGTGATCAAAACCTGCTGCACAAGAACATTTGTACATGTATATCCTCAGTTAAAAACAACTCCTTTGTAGACCTTGTCTCATGCATCAAATCAGTTTTCAGCAGTGCAGTGGTTTAGTGAGATCAGTGAGCTGATGGAGCTAAAGTACAGAGTGGAAGTAAATCATGTCTCTACTGGTAACCCTGATTGTTTCTCTGCTCCATTTCATGAATGTAACATGTCTGACAAACACTATTTTGCAGATAAATAGAAAAAAAAGAACTGCTACAGAAAGTGGCTGCTGAGGCTTGACTATTTTTAACAATCAATTTCTGGAACTTTGGAGGGTCTGCAGTCATCATTCTTTTTAATGCTTTTTTGTGTGAAGTAGTACAGTACATTAAATTGCCATTCTCCCTCTCTCTCTCACACCAACACACACACACACACTTAACAATCAAGATGTTAAATTCTCTCTGTGTGCCAGAGAGTTGTTCCTGTGTCTCACATTGTTCCAGTGTCCAGCGAGGGAACGTGTGTAATTACCCTTATTATTAGCTGTGGATTTAAATAAACAATTCTTTGTGGCGACAGTTCAGCTTTACTATATTAAACACACTTTGTCCATTGTGTTATCACAACAAAACATTTATGGCCATGCATAGTAAGAACAGCCAGACTGCCAGCAAGAGCAACAATGCAGCTCCATCTGATTTACATTAGAGACACAGTGAAGAGATATGAATAACAGCACTGCGTGCCACAAGGTGTAGAGAGAGGCTGTTTTATTATGATGATCAATCAGGATCTATGAAAGAGAAATGCATGACAAATTTTACACTGTCAGTACTTTTGACATCATTAAAATTTCCTCGATATTTAAATAAAAAAAAATAAAATAAAATAAAAAAAAATAATAAAAAATAAAAAAAATAAATAAAAAATTTCCTCGATATGATGTCAGGGAGCTGGCTCCGGTCTTATAATCAGGCTTGATGTCTGCACACGGTGACTAACCTACACAGTGCACTACTTTATCATGCATTTCCATAATCAGGAGGACTGGAACCCAGAAGTTTCGGTACAGGTTGGCTAGATGTGAGAAAAGGTCTACAAAATCTACATCCTGGAGAGAGATTATTTTGGACCACACCACCACCACAAAGAACTGTGCCTCCCCAGGCTTACACCTTAGAAGAGGGCTTTTGCAGGCATCAACACAAACACTTGAACGACTGCCAGTGTGACGATACAGGATTCACCCTCATTGTGCTGAAATACAGACAGAGTAAAGAATTTCTTTCATGCTACTGCCATACAGCCAGGTTAACCAGGATGTAAATCTCAGCATCCTTAAAAATCAGCTTGGCTGAATCACCAAGAACTTTGTAGCGGTAACAAGCGGTCTACCCATTATTAATAATAATATGGTACATGTGATAAATGGTAGGGATGTGGAAGAAAAACACTTGTTTGAGCCTCCTAACTTTCCTTTAGTACATTTTAAGACAAATGCCAGAATAAGATCCATTTTTCTTTGGCTGGAATATCCAGATCCATCTCAGTGCTATGCCAAACCTCTGATGATCAGAGTATGTAATTAAATCAAGTAAAAATGTCCTCATGGTAATAATTTAAGTTAACTGAATAATGTTTTTGGAATGTCAATATTTGTAATCAGGATATCTATCAGAAGGAAAACCTTCATGCAGAGAACACAGTGACACTGCATAAAGTATAAGCTTTTTCAATAAGGTTTTCCAGCTTTAGAATCGATACAGGGATTTTTGGCTTTTGTTTAATTCTTTATCTTGGAATGAGGATTAATGATTCAGTACACCTGAGAAGGGAAAAGTGCCAACATCTGGAGTTCTGATGTTGGATCATTACATATTAATAACCCCAGCAGTCCTGACATTTCTTTAAAGTTCACACTCGGTTGTCATTCCTCTCCTCTACAACATTCACGCCTCAGTCAGAGCTCTGATAGCTGACATTTTTTTCATCTCTGCTGTTTCATTATTTTAAGCAGTCTAATGTGAGAATTATTCTTCAGACTCTAATTGTTTGTATTTGCCTTGTTTTCACCCATCTGCTCTTTTAGGTCTTGTTTACAATCAACATGAGTTGTGTTCTGCTGCTGTAAACTGAAAACTGTAGTGTTTAATGGCTATTTACCCTCTATGGGTCTTTAATGAGCCTACAGTCATTGCTAATAGATGACATTAGTAGTACAGGTCTTTTTTCTAAGTTTGATTTTATGAGCTAGTGTCATGCTTTTATTTAATTATTGTTACATGATGGTAGTGTGGTCATCGCTCTGAGCCTTCTGATTGATTTTCTACATTTCCTTAATGTGTTTGTCTAAATATTGCATAATTTTAGATTCTCTGCTCTGCTGTCTCTTTAATTTTATTACCCATTATTTGATTTCAGGCAGTGCTTATTAAAGGATGTCCTGTGGTGTTTATTACATGTGTTCCTACTGGGACATTATGTGAAAGAATTCTTTCTGTGTCTTCTCCACAGGATTTTAGAGCTTCAGGAAAAAGGGGATCTTGACATTCTGAAGCAGAAATGGTGGCCAAAGAAAGGCCGCTGCGACCTGCAGAGCCATTCAGACGCTCAGCCGGAGGGACGAGCGCTGCGTCTTCACAGCTTTGCTGGTGTGTTCTGCATCCTGGCAGCGGGGCTGCTGCTGGCCCTCCTGGTAGCTGCCCTGGAGACGTGGTGGAACAACAACCACTGCCGGAGAGAGCAGCCCAAAGAGGTGACCCCCGACAACTCATCGGGCGCAGGCCTGCTAACCCAGAACCGGGCCATGGTAGCCACAACGGGCCCCGCTGCCCCACCAAGGCCCCGGTCGAGACCCAGACCCCCGGGCCCCCCGGTCCTGCCCAGAGATGCCACTGCCACACTCTACTTTATGGATCCAGCAGGCGCTGACGCCAGCCACGATTTAGTAGAGCTGCAGTACACCCAGTTATAATAGGTGTGCCCTTGGTGATAGTCCAGACATTACGTGATCAATCTTCTCATTCCTTCTCATGTTGGGAGAGAGGTCGGGGTGCCCACTTAGGGACTTCTGTGGCTTCTCTCATCC
The DNA here is from genome assembly GCA_036024015.1 of Craterocephalus amniculus. Taxonomy (NCBI): domain Eukaryota; kingdom Metazoa; phylum Chordata; class Actinopteri; order Atheriniformes; family Atherinidae; genus Craterocephalus; species Craterocephalus amniculus. The sequence continues at coordinate 3,812 of JAVQJG010023905.1, forward strand.
TGACACACAAAAAAAAAAACTACAAAAAAAAAATTCTCTGGTTATGTCCAATCTGTCTCTGGTGCTCATGTGGGAGAAACACAGCAGAAAAAAGCCAACACTGAACTACAAATTCAAAATCCACACCGTTGAAATTGTACTTCTGAGTCTATACGTGCTTCAGTTGTGCAATAGCTCTCTTTAGCTAATCCATTCAAGTCTTAATGCTTTAGAGCTCTGACTTTATCTTGCTGCTGCCGACTGGACAGCCCCTCTGCATGAGGCGTCCAGACAACTAAGGCTTGACATGGATCCCTAAACTAAAGTGTGAGCCTTGACCTGCCTGTTTGACTTGACAGTCCAACTATTCTGGATGAAAACACCCATTTAATGCCCAGTACTGTCCTGAAAACACTCCACCAATGTATGGTCTACATACGAGTTGGAGCTACTAATAATCTCTAATTTTATGTGCAGCTGCTCTCATAATAACCACATACTGCAGTCATGTCAGATTCTGAAACATGTCTCTGAAAAGAACATAAGATGTTCTGAAAACCAACATTATTATCCTGACTGTATTTTAATGTTTCCATCTGACATCTTTCTTTAATATAACAAACTCTGTAGACTTAAATTTTGACTCTGTAAGGTTCGACAGAAGGGAAAAAACTAAATTTAAACTGATTAAACTCTGTATTCAGACCTTTCATACAGCCATCCCTATACCAATCAATATATTGATATAATCAATTATGGTGAATTTTAATTATTTAATAGATTTATGAGTACTCTTAATAGGCTACATGTAACTATTTCCCACAGTCCAATTAAGCAAACAAACCCAAAATTCGAAATGGCTCAGATTGTTAGCAACAGAATTTTATTAGCAGATTATGATTCTTTGATCAAAGGATTGGCTGCAGCAAAAATGAACAGCAGGACTCAAAGAACATAATCTTATTTATGTAGCATGATTGGCTCGATCAATGAGAAACGCTCAGACGTTTTTTTGGTTACAACTCAGTCCCAGAAGAGGCAGGTTTTCACAGCTGCAGTCAAATAAATTAACTGACAAGAAAAAGTGATCTATCATCTTTGATTAAAGAGAAAAGTTATCTCCATTTTCTCGTTTTTTATTTTTAACTTTTTAAATACTTATCCCCTCTGTTCCAAGAAAGTAACTAACAACTTTTTTTAGGAGACGAACAAGTCAAGACAACAAATCAAGTTTTGATAAACAACATTTAATTGGTTTTCTTTTTCTTATTTCACAGAAAATAAAGAGACAGGCTCAATAGTGATTAATTAAAGCTCTTTTTCTTCATGGCACTAATTGTTCAGCTACTTTTCAAGACTGCAGGGAGTGAATGATTAATGTTGAAAAGATTTGTTTGGTTGGAATATCATTTTAAATTGTTTTATCGCTCGCACTGTGGCAGCGTACTAATAAAGTACTGTATGTGGGCATTATGACAGCCTTTTCAAACAGAAGTTTACTGCAAGCCTCAACACATTAGCCAATAGTTTGACATCATGGGAAATGCTCTTATTTGCTGACTTGTCACAAGTTGATGAAAAAGATCGAGGAGATTCAATCAATCTCTCTGTAAAAATACATATTTTGTTTTGAATAAACACAAAAAGGGAGAGAGCCTGCAAGGATAGGACTCTTATCTGTGGGTTTAAGAGAAGTTCGAATAGGTAACAATGTCTGCACTGGAACTGGTCGCCCATCATCTAAAAGAAGAAGATTGTTTAGTTCTCCTTAAAAACAGAAGCTGAATCGACTTTGTGAAATTGGATGTTTGGTCAAACATCCCAGAGAGGGGACAGTTGAACAGATGCAGGAGGTGATTTGTTGTTTGTTCAGGAAGTCTTATATTAGCTGTTTTCACACATGCAGCACAGTCCTGAAAACTTTCTGGACTGATGGCTTGTGGTCATAGAATCCCTTCTGGACTTCCTGAGATTTTCCATCTAATTCCCCAATAAAATATCTGGAAGATCAGTGGGGAAGACGTTGGGCAAAGTGCAGCTGCTTTACTTTTGCATGTCAGTACTGTGAACATGCTCTGATCCCTGTTGTATTAATAAACAAACTCACTCATCAGGAGGAAAATTAGTATTTTTCGGCTTGCCGTGTTTATCGGGCAGCTGCAGTGTGTCCTGCATGCCCTGCTTTCCACAGATGTCCCCTCACTGTGGTCGCCAGTGAGTTTGGCCCAAATCGTCTCCACTCTCTCTAACATCTCCAGTTGTTAAAGCATAGTTTAAATCTGGTATGTTATGAGATATTGGACATTTTTAAACAGGTACATAACGACTTTACATCCAACAGTGTTGCCTTCTGTGACTCAGATGGATCCCACAGATGCACCTCCAGACAGAGTACAGAGAGTTGGGAGGCAGGGCTGGGATGCTTGGCATGTGGCTGAGTGCCTGGCCATTCAGAGGGAGTCGTTTTATGTCTTATGTGTGAATGTAGCATCCGTGAGAATGACAGGACACAAGGTCTTTAATATGATTTGTGCTACTGAGTTCACCTGAGTGGTTTTTAGGTTGTGACTGAATAGTTTACATGCAACTACCAGAAATGAATCCAATAAGATAACTCCCCAAAATGTCAAACTATTCCCTTCATAATGCAAGCACTAACAAATTACAATTATATGTCAATGTCCGGATTTACAGAAGACCATTTTGGTTATGTATTACTGTCTGATCTCCAGCAGGTGACTAAGGATTACAGTCTGCAAAGGGTTTCTGGTCCATTGACATATAATGACAAAACAAGCACTTCGCCAGAAGGGAGGCTGGACATTTGGACAGACAGAGGGAGAGACTGGGAAGAGGCTGAGGCTCTTGACACAGGTCAGGAGAAGCCTGAAATTCTGTACTGGATGGTCATTGGCTGGGACAGGGCATGGGGGTCAGCAACATCAGAATGTTGTTCCATCATCCATCATCTCACCCCATCAGTCTGTCCTGTTGTCGTTTTGTGATGTCTGACTTAAATGGGTTCATCATGACAGAACATAAGCCAAACTCAAGCATGGTAATGTTTGTCGGAAAATGTTGTATTCTGTTGTTGGCTTCTCCCTTTCCTTTCCCATCAGTGTTCCTGAAAACTAAAAAAAAATCTTCATTATTTAGTTTGCTACTGTTTCTACAAGCTAATGTCTAAGTCTTATTGTATTTGTGAACCTGCTTCGTCAACATATTTGTCATCAGAGTCACTTCATGCCGATGTGGCACCACCAAATTATTTAAAAAATCTAAATACTTCTGCATGAAGTGATTTCTGTAAGTCCATCTTTAAAGATTTAACCTTTTACATGTTTGAAGTTTACTGTTTTAAGGTAAATCTCAATATTGGCTGCTTGAATTTTGTAAGCTGCTTATGTTTTACGGTTTTTGGTTGAAGCTGAAATGATCCAGTTATTTCAGTTTCAGAGCCACATCCTTATTAGACTTTCCTGATACGATGATAGAGTAGACTCCATTTACTGCACTGAACATAACTAGTCATGATGGTTATATTGAGAAGCATTGTAACCTCGTCTCTGTCTTCTTTCACTCTCCATTTTCATCCCATTTCTTCTTTTAACCTCTGGATCTCTTTTCACTTCCTCATTCATTTTCACTTATTCTTTATCACCCTCCTCCTTAATCACATTCATGCTCTCTGCCCTTCATTAAATCCTCTATCTACTGTTCTTTCTATTGGCTTCTTTTCTTCCACACACATACAATTCTTGGCACAACCTTCCTTTCCATCTATCTTTAGGACAAAGAGGTGAACCTGGAACAGGTCCACCAGCGTTTGAACAGCCTCCTGGACGAAGACTTAGCCCACAAGCAGCTGCCAGGCCAGTCTATCGAGATCTCTGCCCTGGACATTGGCAGGATGCAGCCCAGCCAGTCCCTGGAGGCCTTGTCTGTCCGGGACTACCCACCACACCGGGGGCCACCCCCACTTTCTGTGACCACCTTCCTCCAGGAGGGTCATGGGGCAGGAAGGACACTAGGCGCGTCCGCTGGCAGGACCTTACCCCTGCCCCTCACCAGTGCTACAATGCCCTCTATCCGGTGCAAACACAGGGCACCCAACGGGGGGCTCTTCCGGCAGAGCCCAGTCAAGACACCAATGCCAATGTCCTACCAACCAGTGCCAGGAGGACCCATCCCAGAAGCCAGTGACCCCAGCCACGGGACGTCCATCTGAGCATGGGGAATACTCAAAGACACTTAAGCTCAAAATGTGGAGCGCTAAAACAGAGTGCCAACACCACACAACAGGAGATATAAATAAAAAATAAAAAAAATCCTTTTTATTGCCAGCGATGAAGTTAGTGAGATTACACTTCGTTACTGAGACTTTAATGTACATATTTGTAAGTATAAAGAGAAAAGCGACATTAAAAAAAGTGTATTTTGAATATTCAACCGTTGAGTTTAAAAAATATAAAAGTATTAAAAAATTACTGTTCGAATGGCTTTGTAAATTTTGTTCTAAATGAATAAAGGTGACACTTCTTTGTGGTTGTTTTCTAAGTGCCAAGTTCAAAGATGTTTTCTTTCAAATCAAAATTAACTGAATGTACTGTTAGAATTCATGGAAAAGACATTTCACACTTCAAAACGCAATGGAAGAGTTGATTTTGTTTCATATGAAAAATAAAAATAACACTAAAGAACCCAGATGTTTGCTTGGATACATGTTGCCGCTCTGCATCACAGCTTATGAGAACCAGTTTCCTCAGTGGTTGTCTTTTACACTTGCACTCATTAACAGATTGACACTTTTGAACAGGAAAATGTAATGATGGAAGTTAACAAATATTTCATCTGCATCTCATCACATGCTTTACTGCAATTTCAAGACAAAGTGGTTCACCACTGGACTTCAGGATCTGTCAGAATAAAGCTTTTTTTTTATATATAACTATACAGATGAGCCTCCTGATAAAGACAGCAGTGATGGAAATGGAATTCATATATTTCTTCTCATATCTTGATGCCTGATAACATGGCCTGATGCAACAGTGGTTACCTCATGTTGCCTTTTAATGTGAAGATTACAGCTCCAAACCTATCTCTGTTTATTCAATATGGACCATCAATATTATTGCCTCTTTGAGAGATAGTCTGTCCAGGATATGGTATCAGCTTGTACTGTAATTTTCCATTTTAAAAGAAATGCCAGCATCAGGTTTAATATGCTCATGAGCCAGCATTCTTGAGCAGAACTTGACAACAAACTGTCACTGATGGCTTTTAATTTGTATCAGGTGTGTTGGACACTCCTGTACTAAATAATTGAGTGTAAGACGTCAACGTTAAGACAGAACAAAATGGAAAATGAACAGATAACAGATGGACAGGAACATGTGTCAAGGTTTGAGACCAAACTTTTAAGCTAGTTGAAGGAAATTGGATTTGCATCCAGAAGAGCCAAATGTTCTAAAATCTGTGACAAACAAAAGTTTATACCAGTTTCATGTGCACATGATAAAATATCTGGTAAGTGAATAATGTCCTTATAGAACTAGACAGAGTTCTTATTTCCTGACATTCATTTCACTCAACATGTTTTGCATACATCCACCTAACATCTGGCCAACTTTGTTGGTAATTGTTCATGATTGACCTCTAATAACCTGATGAAGGCTGGTGTAACCCCTGTGCCTACAGACCACATGACTTCACAACTAGGTTTAAATGTCATTCACAACAGCGATGCCAGACAAACAAAGCTGTGGTGTCTTGATAAGACGATTCCTGGGTTAAAATGCGGCTCAGTTAAAGGAACTATACCTGATATTATTTTAATCTTTCTAAGAAAAATGGTTTTCTACGTGGTATAGTATGTGGTAAAAGGGGTCATTTCACTACAATTAATGACTCATTGATTGCGCATATGTACGAGTTAAGGGCATTTTAGTTTACGAAAGCGGATAGTTTTTTTAGCATTGGCGTGACGCGCTCTCTCTGCCGGGTTCATTTTTGGAACGTCCAGACTCCGATCAGCCAGTAATAGCGTTCCCCTAGTCATCTGGAGTCAAATTATGAAAGTTAAACCCCTTAGCGAAGAAAAAGCATCACACAAAAGCTAAAAAAAATATAGCCGCTATCGCTAACTAAGCTAGCCGGACGTGAAATCGGGTATAGTCCCTTTAAGTTGTGTACTGCCATTCCCACACCATTCCACAAGTATATAAAATGCACTCCTGTGCACAAAGGACTTGCATTTGCATCAGATACTTTGACCAACCAAAGCTGCAGTGGGTCAAAGAGAAGCAGTCATGAATGGAAAACAAAGTGATAAAAGACCAGACAGGATAGCAATCATTACCTATAGAGTAAATGCACAGGTGTACTTTAAAATTTCAGACTAACTTTGAGGTCTGCTTTCATTTGTTGGAACATTTTAGTGAGTCAGAATGTTCTTTTAAAAATATTTTGTCTCATTTGTTACTAGTTTTACTAACACCTACATAAAATCTTCCGAGAGTGGAGACTTCAAACTATCTATGCACACTCACCAACCACTTTTTGGATGCACCTGTTTGATCTCAAATTATTAGAAATAACTAATTAGCCAATCACATGGCAGAAGCTAAAAGCATTTCATTTTGTAGACACGGCCATGATGACTTGCTGGAGTTTAAAATAGAGCTGTAGACAGGGGAAGACAGGGGATTTAAGTGACTTTGATTGTGGCAAGGTTGTTTATTTCCTGGGATTTTCCCACACAACCATCTCAGGGATTTTAGAGAATGATCTGAAAAAGAGAAAATATCCTCTGAGCAGCAGTTGTATGGAAAAAATGCCTTTTTGATGTCAGAGGAAAATGGGGAGACCGGCTGGAGATGATAGAAAGGCAACAGTTTCTCCAACAGTCACCAGCACAACACACCCAGCCCCGAAGCAGATTGGCCACACCAACACAAGACCACAGCCGGTCTCACTCCACCCATTTTAAATTACTTTGAAGCGCAAAGGCTTGTTCTATTTCAATATCGATGCATTCTGGCATAAAAGTACTTTATAAATGAGACTTGATTGGTTGATACAGTTGGTGGAAACAATGGCCCTCATGCAACAACATTTTCGTATTCTTGTCCTATCTTTCTCTTACTTCTTCTCCTACGATGAGCTCCTACGAATGTGCCACGTCAGATTCAAGAAACGCTCCTAACGTCAGATTAATGCGTGAAAGGCCCTCGTAATTGTGATGCATCCCACCTGTACGTAAGTGAGCACGCGTTCACGAGAATTGACAATTTGCATAATTAACGCCCCCATAACTCTATATAAGGCTAACAGACCACCCACACTTTACAAATCGTGTTCATTCACAAAAATGGCATCGAGATCAAAGAAAAGGAATTTAACCAGTTCGGAGATCGAGGTTCTGCTGACTGAGGTTGAAAAAGTGAAATCTATCATTTTCAGCTCTGTCAGTAAGGGAATTAAAGGACCTACAAAAGCCAAACAGTGGGAAAAGATTGCAAGTGCGGTAAATGCTGTGTCGCCTGTGGGTCGCACTGTCACAGAAGTGAAAAAAAAGTGGTTTGATTTAAAAATGGTGACAAAAAAATGTCTATCTCAGGCAAAACACTCAATGACAACCACTGGTGGAGGTCAAGAGGATGTCTCCGTGACACAGGCGGACGAAAGAATCCGGGCCATCATAGGTCAAGTGTCCCTATGTGGCATAACATCAGGTGACGTCTCCCTCGACACAGACTTGCCGGCTGAGGATGGAGAAGAGGCCAATGGTTCTGACAAAGATGGTAGGCTTTGTAAATCAGTCTGACACTATAATCTCTTGTGAATCATTTGTTAGATTTCTTATTTCTTCACTAGTCATTTTGTGCATTTGAGCCCTTCTTATATTGCTTTAGTGCTTTTTCTCATTTTCGTTAGCCAAAAATGTAAGTTTGTGAAAGGAACTGTCAAACAACCTTGTTCAATATTTTCTTTTATTTAGAGGACAATCAAGACACTGCACCACAGCCAGGACCATCTCGGTTG
>JAVQJG010023926.1:0-10162 GCA_036024015.1 Craterocephalus amniculus
ATAGATAAGAGAAGCACTTTTCCTCAGATTCCAGCTGGTCTGTAGTAAGATGGCCGCCAATGATGCCATCCGGCACCCCGCCATGAAGCATCTAGCCTTTATTATGTATATCTATGGTATAAACCCACCTTAACTCTTCTTTTATGCCCTGTGTAACTCGTAACAGTACCGTAAAGCCACCTACTGTCCTATTCACTCCCATTATATTGGATGTACGCTGATACCAAGTGGATCTAATTATCTCCTAAAAGAGTTCAAGTTACACCAAAACTATCTGGGTGAGTAAATGATCATATTTCATGCTAGACAATAGCTCCAGGTTGTCATGCACGAGCGTACTGTGGAGGCTTCAGTGCCACTAAGAGCCATAGATGGCAGTCGCTATAGTTAAAAAAACTTAAGATTACATAAAGTTTATCTAACAACATTTCATAAAAAATGTGGAGCATTTCTCTTCCTTCTGTCATGAAGCAGATGAGACTATATGTCATTTGTTTTGGGATTGTCCTTTTTCTCAAATTTTCTGGAATGATAACAATCCATACCTCAACAGAAAGTTGAAGTATCAAATTAACCATGCAGCTTGAATACATACTATTTGGCTGTTTTAATGATCACCTCCCCAACAACATCCGATTTGTTTTGAATCTCTTCAATCTAATAGCTACATTTCATATACATAGTAACAAATTTGCTAAGCAAAAACTAAGTCATGTCAGTTTTCCTCTGTTATACATGTATATGAAATCCTTAAAATGTTGTACGAATCCAAAAGCTGTGAAAACCCAAATCCTTTGTGATATTGCCCCTGAGCTTGTGTCATAAGCTATGTTGTCATTTGTACTTGTATTGTAAATACAGTTCAATAAAACTTTGGGGGGCAGGGGGACGGCGTCTAGCCGACCCTCCCATCATATCAGAAACGTCTTCTAATGTCTTTCTCCTTTTCTTAGCAACATTGAAAAAACTCTTTCTTATGCTGCTGCCGCCTTTCGTGGCATTTCGCTCTGCCATCAGACGTTGCTAGCTGCTAGCAGAGTGATTATTAGCTACCTGCTGTGGACATTAGACAGGAGCGTGCACGGTATTTATAGCACGTCCAAAGAGTGATCGACAGTCCAATAGACAAATAAAACACGCAGTGACTGCAAAAGTGATTAGTCTATGCTTTTTAAGTCCCATTATTTTCACAGCTGATGCATAATGACAATTATATCTTGAAAGATTTTAATTAATCATACCTTATGGGGGAGTGAACCCATTTACATCTAATATTGCAAAGATTATTAAAGGAAGCATCTTCTATTTCACCTTTAATGTGAATGTACACATTTGTCTCATCCTTTTCATTTACCGTTATTGACTTTATCAAGAAATAACGTAGTATGAAACAAAGAACTTTATTGACATATTAGATAAATAAGCAATAATGTCCAGAAGCATATTTACAGCAAGGTGCCATTACCTAACAATGTTCATAAAGACATGTACATAATCACTTCGAGAAAGATTAACTGAATTACCAATATGAATAACTTACAACACAGACAGCAGTAAAACATCTTTCTCTGGAAACCTGATGTACTTGGATCAATTTAAACAACTAAATCAGAAGAGGGACAAAAGGTAACTTTAAGCAGATGCTTATACGTATTTCTCATTTGCTTCGAAAGCAAATATTGTAATAAAGACTAAAATTTGATCTGTGAGCAAGACAACATGCAACTGCACTTCCACAGATCAGAATTTGCTTATTTTCACACGTTCCTGTTTGGGCTCGTCTTCTTCTTCCCGTGAGCCGCATGTGCATATTGTCAGTATCACCGGGATGAAAGCCAGGCCGTGCACCATCCCGATGAACATGACCAGGAAAAAGATATTAAAGAACGTCCTGAAGGTGTAGAACTCGGACAGGGTCAACACCGACAGCCCCAAAACGGTGGACAAGACGCCCTGAAGGATGGGGTAACCCAGGTTGGCGAGGGCGTCCACCGCCTTCTGGTTCGGACTCGGCTTCTTGCTGGAGACAAAGGCGTAGGACACATGGGCAGAGAAGTCCACGGTGAAGCCGATGCAGACGGTGAAGATTATCATGAAAATGGAATCCAGGCTGATATTCCAAAGCGCCATGAAGCCGGTCACGCCCACCGTCACCGAGCCGATGGAGCAAGTCACCAGCAGGGCGCAGATGGGGTTGGGAATCAGGAGGAGAGAGACCACCAGCATCACGGCTGTGATTACAGCCACGTTCTTAATAATGCTGCCCACCACCACGTCGTACTGGTCAAAGAAGATAAACTCCTCGTTATACACCGACAGCGACGCCACGCTGCATCTCTCAGCGATGGCGTTCAGGCCGTGGAGCATCTTGATTTCCTTGCTAGCGTCAGAGATGTTAACAGTTTGGATGAAAAATCGGGACGCATGGATGGCGCCGCCGGTGAGGTTCACGTCCTGCTTTAAGAAAGGAGAGGAATTAAAAAACTGAGGCAGATTGGAGAGAAAAACCTCCTTGTCGTCCAGGTTTAAAAGCCTCTCTTGTCCGTAGATTAAGTAGGAATCTAACCAGGATGTGAAGATTTTCTTATCGACAAACTGCGGCCCTTTAAAGTTGTTGACGCATTCCTGGAGTTGATGCCTTTTCACGCTATCCCAGTATGGGAAATCCTCCTTTACGATCACCATGATGGTTGGGCCGTAAGCAGAGAAATAGTCTCTGTCCTTCTTATTGTAAGCCGTGACGTGGGAGTTATCAGCCGCCAGGTCGCGAAGCTCAATCCCCTGTTTTATGTGGAAACATCCGAAAACACTCGCACCCACATACCCCACATAAAGCGCGATCACAAACCCCTTAACCCAGGGTTTCATCAAAAACGGCCCATAATACTTCTTAAAGAAATTATTGGCTGGATGTTTCTTCTCCGCTCCTGTGGACTTGTCATAGTCGCCTCCCACGCAGAAGATGTCGTATATTCTGGACTTGCTGGTTTTGTCTGACGGTACTTTCATGCAGGTCAGCCAGTGCCTGTTTCCGGCCTCTCGGATGCCGTTTAGAGCCATGAACGCTCCGAAGAAGGTGATGGTGTAGATGTAGGAAAAGACCATGGCGGTGGCGGTGTACAGGCAGAAATACTGCACTGACGGGAAGTCGTTCATGACGCCTATGAAGAACTTGAGGATGTCCGTGGTGGCGGTGACGGTGATGGACATGACAGCTTCTTTGTAGGTGTGAGCCATCCGCTTCGGCACCGAGTCCGTCACGTGGCTGTGCTGCCAGTCTGACACCATTAAGAACATGTTGTTGAAACCGATTCCTGAAAAAAAGGAATATATGAGCATCAGAGTGAAATAAATTACACTGAAAAAGAAGAAAAACCAGACTGGGTCTCCTCACCGAGTATGAGAAAAGGAGAGTTTGCCACAGTTATGACAAAGGGCACTTTGAGGTAAAGCAGCAAACCGAACGAGGAGATGACGGCCAGCACAGAGGAGACGACGCCGAAGAAAGCCACCCACACTTTGTTCCTCACGTTGTCCAGCCTGCCAAGAAGAGGTTAGAGATAAAGCGGCGATGCAGTGATACTAAATTAATAAAGATAACCCTTAGTACAGTTTGAGCTGGATTCAGTTTTCAAGTGAAAAGGCTTAAAGATGCACTGCAGCATTAATGGAGCGTATGGAAACACAAATATAACCGTATGTGCGGCTGGTTTTGCAGCAATTTAAATCGTTTCAGCTTGTGCAGAAATGAGCAATATAAAGATGAAAGTTTTGAGGCCGAGCGGTAATGGGCGCGGTGATGCTCGGTGCTACGGCGGGAAGCTCAGCGGGGTCACAGCCTGGGTGAAGGAGCTCTTCCTCAGTCTGCCGCTGCAGCCGAGGAGGCTCCTGCTGCAAAGCCTCCCGCATGGGAGGAGGGGGAAACTCCTGGAATAGGGTGGGGTGAATACTTAATGATGTTTTTTATTCACAGCTCTGGGAGTCATAGTAAAAGAAAACGTGTGGCACTGTTTCTCAATAACCCACGCATGAAAGGGTTCATTAAAACTCTTCTCCAGTAAAGCACAAAAAAAAAAAAAACTGAAACTATACTTTTAAAAAACCTATTAAATGAAACTTTGAAAGATCTAAATCTTTCTTCCTGCTCTACATAATCTTTCTTTGTGTTCTGGACTGGATTTGCAGTCAGGAACCGGCTCGCTGCGTCACAGTCGACGATCTCTTCTTACCTCAGGCAGGAAATCACGGAGAGGCTGATGGCGCAGGCGTAAGTGATGAGGAATAAAGGGAAGCCATCTGTGGTGTGACTGTCAATCTCCTCCTGCTTGGATTTGGAGGTGTAGTAAGACACCTGGAAGAGGGCACAGCAGAGAGAAGCCGACATGTCAGAACGTCGTTGTTACACACGGATCTCATGACCCTAACTCCTTCACTGACAACACAGCTTGGATTTCAGCAAAGCAGCTCTGAAATGAATTGTTAAAATTTAAGTTTAGTCACTCTTTTTGCACTCTTCCATCTCTGTGCAGCAGCAACTCTTGGAGTGACTCATAACTGCAAAATTATGGTAATAAATGTCATCATTTGATGTAAAATCATTAAAAAAAGTTTGTGTTTAATGTCAGGGCATCACATTTTACTCTGTAATTAATCTACATTATCTTGATTAATTGCTTTCTATTTAATCTAAAAATAGATTCTGGTTATAGAAAGTGCATTATAGTGACAATTAAGCATAACAGTTTGCTATAAGTAACATTACATCTATGCATTTACAAGATGCAGCTTCTCTGCTTTGGTTGTCTCCCCAGTCTAAGTTTCTGAGCCATGTGGGAGCTAAGAGAAAACGCTGTAAAGCGGAGGGAGCAGATTTTTTCCAGTCAAATCGGTGTCCAATGAGATCGACGAGTGTTTTTCCATCATTAAGTCTGCCCATGGAACAGTGTGCCCTCGTTCGGAAAGAAAACACTCACTTGGCCTTTACCTTCACGTAATGATTGTCATTAAACATTAAACGGCAAAACAGTTCCAGACTTATTAATGACATCCATGAACACTCATAACCTGCTCGCTGACTTCAAAGTGGATCTTTCCACACACAATGAGGGCCCACTGTAGCCTTGTAACAAAGGACCCAGGTCCTGATGTGGGGCCTTTCTGAGAGGATGTGCACGTCTAAATGGGGTAACTCATGCATGAACCCCAGGAGTTAGTCTGGTTGTGTTTGACTGTCTCATCTGTGTCTGTGATGAACGTGTTCATGGTGAAGCTGCATCTCTCCTTATAGCAATGGCCTGCAACCCTAAAACACCTACACAAAATAGATAAATGGATTGTTTTGTGAGATTCTTTGAGTCTCTAGTCAAACTGACCACTGTTGCTAAAACACCAAAAAGAGACAAACACAGAGTACTTTGTGACTATTCAGGTCATTTTGTTTCTCATTGGGCAATCTTGGAGCTATTTGGTTGTCATGTCTGCACTCTTCTTTAGTTCTGTCTTTTTTTTAGTAACTCCAAGTGACTCATTAATGTTTTCAAATGGGACTCAATGTGGTTTTGCATTTTATATATTGACTTGTCAAGGATCATCCAGAAAAAAAAAACATAGTTTCAAAGGAGGAAAGAGGCATTGTACCAGATTTAGCCACCGGCTCATTTCCATCTGCAACACATATTCAGGAAACACATTGGCTTTGAACTGGGTAGGGACATTAGCGACACGTCTTTAACAACTCATTTCAGATTACATGATTGACTCTCTGTTATTTTTTCCTGCTAATGTGATTGGCTGAGATTCTGCTGTTGAGCCAAACGTTTGGGTTGGCACTAGCTGGTTGCAGAGAGCTGTGCTACTGTAACAGTGGCTGGAGCAAAGAGAAGAAAGCTGGACCTGAAGACTAATGTCGATCAACTGCTACTGAGTCTTAATAAAAGGTGATGATAACAGATGTATGGTCTATCATGCATCAATGTTATTTTATCAGGAGGGAGAATCAAAGCTGCCAGAGAGTTCAGAGAGAGGAGATGCTAAAGCTGTTAGAAGTCACACAATGGCATTGTGAAGTATTTACCTGACCACCTTGTCAAATTTTTTGTTGCTCCGAAAATGGATCGTATAAATGTTTTAGATTAAAATCAGACTATTATTCTGCATCGATTAACATTCCCTCTAAATTCACACTTTATGTGCAAACTAGTCAAAATGATCACATATCTTTTATAGATCTTTTTCAAATGTATCATTACTCTAAGGTTGCTGATGCACAATGTGGCAATGCTTAATTAGTGTTTGTTTAATGGGCACAATGTACTTTGAGTGGCCGAGTCATGGATTTATTGAAACAAATATGCTCCAAATCTACTCAACTCATAACACTGAAGGAATCATTAAGTAAGTAATGTGTATTCTTTATAGACAAAAAAAACTCGATCTCAGTCCCTGAATAGAACTTTTTGCATTGTAGAATTTTGTTTGTTCACATTTCTCATTTGCTCTGAATTACTTGGTACTGCAAAATAAATGAATAAATAAATAAAACTCTTGTCTTCCTGGGACTGTGCCTCCTTAGTGCCCAATGTCAAACTTAAACCTTTGGGGAAACGTGGTTTTCAAACATTTTTCTGCTACTAACACATGAAATCCGTGTTAATTCTCATTTTAAACCCAGAAAAATACTACTATTTGGAAAAATAGAATACACTGGAAAAGTTTTTTTATTCAGGCAATTTAACATAAAAAGTTAAACAAATACATTTTATGTATTACAGTTATTACAGATGCAAGAGTTAAGTTCCAGAGGCCTGACATTTTTGTATTTAAAATCCATTTTTTATTAATTCATAGCAATATTCCAATTTTCTGAGATTTTTTTTAATTTGAGGTTTTCTTAAGCTTCATATCCCAATTTCTCTATATTTATGTCTTTATATGTATATTTAATCTTTTAAGATAAGTTTTAGGTATTACTCGGAAAATTAGAATATCCTGAAAAAGTGCTGCATTTCTGTAACTTAACTTCAAAGATGAAATGTACATACAGTATATAGACAAATAGTATGCAAATCATTATATTTCAGCTTTCATTTGTTTTATATTTTGCTTATTAGGATTTGCAGCTTCAGAAATTAAAAAACTCAGAAAATTAGAATATTGCTTGAAATCAATGAAAAAAAGGATTTTAAATACAAAAATGTAAAACCTTTGAAAGTAAAATCTTGCATCCGTACTTAGTACATAAAATGTATTGGTTTCACCTTTTACATTGAATTACCTGATAAAAACAACTTTTCCAGCATATTCTAATTTTTCAAGTATACCTATAGTGTATATGGAATCCTTGTGAGTTTTTTATGGTGAGTTTAAAGATGTCACCATTGTAACCACACAACTTTCACATGTAATCCCGCATGGATATATTGGTTTCATATGGAAATTTCCATAGATTTGCACATGTTATTATCATAAAAAATGTTCCAAAACCATATATTTCCCATGTGCAAAAGTATACTTTGCATGCGTCTCCGCATGTGTTACATACACAGTATAAGGAAATCCTCATCTTGTCTATTTTCATTTAATCTTTCTATAGATACACTAGTGCAACTTTTCTCTACTGTATATCACTTCTGCTGTAAGGATTAAAACAAGAAGAACTCAGATACGAACAGTATACATACATAGACTTGTTTGCTGTCCACTTCACCCGACAGGAGCGCTTTGAATCCTCTCAGCCAGGATTTAGTGGCCTCAGCGGTGCTTTCCTGGTCGTCCAGGTAGTAGTAGAGTTTTACAGCCTGAGCATGTCTAACTGTGCTGTTGGCATCTGTAGTAACTCCACCGAGCTCACAACCCAGAAAGACTGAATTGTTTTTGTGTGTGTGAGCTGGGTAAGTGATGCTTGTCTGATTAGAGCCGGCAATGTCCAGGATCAGGTTTGAGACGCATCCCCCGTTGGCTCTGGCACAAAGCTCCTGAAACTCCAGCTGTCCACTGTCAACAGTGATATTAAGGATCTTGTTGTGGAGTCTGACGACATGCGCAAAGGCAAATTCTTCTAGTATGCTCTCAGTGTTGGTTGATATAGCAATGAGGGATGCGAAGTTGCCTTTGTTGTACAGCCTTTCTTCAGAGAACATGGAAAAATCATAGGGAAAGTTTTCTCTTACAAACTCTCTCGTTGCTTTCGAGGGTCCTTTCTTGGGTGTGAACTGCCGCTCCAGATCACTATCCATCGCTTCACTGATAAAAATAAAGCCTCCGGCGAGCGCTGCTGAGACAAAGATTGGAATAACGAAGAAATAAAAGGGCCACGAGCCAACTGTTGATCCAAGTTTTTCAAAAAACCTTGACAGAAGCTCTGACAGGCAGTCAGTGCGTCGGCAGCCCATCTTGAGTCTAGGATTGACACAGATGCCAGTAAATTGTTTCCTTATAAAGCCTCAGGGTTACAGTATCACTCCTTAACACGCCTCTTTTGGAAAGCCTAAAGGACGCTAACTAATTAGCCATTCCAGTAAGTAAAAGATAGTGAAATATGCCCAGATAATGATGCTTCGTCTCGTAAAAAAAACAAGAAAAAGATAAGCAGTGCCCTAATAAAACAGAGATGAGAGAGGCAACAATAAGTTGGAGAAAAGTGTGACTTTGCTATCGCATCAGGTAATCAGTGGCGTCACCTTTTATTGCTTTATGATGCAACACAGGAATGCCTTCAGCTAGAACCCTCAGTACCGTGCTAAAGTCTTGAGCAACTATTTTTCGCTTTTTTTTATTCTTGGTCTCCAAGTGGCAACTTTTTCTCGTGGTGTGTTATAGATTGTCAGATTTTCTGAATGTCTTTCAAAGTTTTTCTTTTTTCCCCTCATTAACAGTCCAGTCTTTGAAGCCGACTATTTAGTGGTTTATGATTGTGTCGTTAAGCAATTTGACAGAGACCTTTGGCCTATAAAAAGGCTCCTGTTGTTACCTGTAGCCTGTTTCATATTTTATACATTTATTCCCTTTCTTTGGTTTCATCTCCAAAAAATTACGATAACATTTATTTTTTTTAGATTAGTGGCCAATCAGAGGGTCTGACAGGAAAAATGGAAAAAAATAAATTAAATTGAAAAATGAAAAGATCTAAACTAAATCTATAAAGGATGGATTTTTCCGTCAACCAGTTGTTATTTAGGATTATCTTGAATTTTATGGCTCTAATAGTCATTGTGCCAAGACAAATATTTCACCGATAACAGCGAAAACAATACGCTTTGAGCCCAATCAAAGTGTTATTGGTGTATTTAAGCATTTTGGGACAATAAACTTCACACAGTCCTTTCATCTGCTGATATGAGGACATTTACATCACCTTCATATTTTAAACAGAAGGCTAAAACATGTCATTAGCCATGTATGGAATTAGTTGTACAATGTTGTATGTTATTCATATGTAACTTATATAAACCGGCTACTTAATATGTTACGTAACATTTTAACATAAGGTTTAATTCCTGCTCACTCTGGAAACCATTTTTATGTTTATATTATTGTATTCTATTAATTTCTCATCTTCCCTCCAATTTGCTATTCTATGATAATGGTAATATTGCAATATGTTCCATTAATATGACCTTGTACTTTCCATCACAATATCTTAAGTTATTTTCTCATGGTTGATATGTACTGTGCAGTTTTCTGTTCATAACATTCTGTGTGCCTTAAAATCCCCTTTTGGAAAGAATAACAACATCCAAGTAATCCAGCAGAAACATGAAACTGTATGTAACGAATTAATCTGGACCTTCACTTGATCCTGCTATTGTTCACTAAAGTCTCATCAGAAATGTTCTTCATTGATGGCTCTTGTAACGCGTGCCAATGTCCGGTGTTTCCGGTCCTATAATTAATGCTCACATTTTCTCTTTCAGTGATTGGCTGCAGGCACCCCCGTGGGAGAATAAATACCAGCAACGGGCAGAGTACGACGGGGGCAGCCGCCAACCACAGCAGTTTCATTCTGTTTGAGTTGGGAGCCTCCGGTAGTCCAGTTTTCGGGCTTTGGTTGCTTTTTATTTATTTTGCTGGTTTTGATTGGTTTTGGGAGCAGGCTGGATCCTACGGCCCATTGCGTGGCTGGTCCAGTCTTGCTCCCTTCTTTTGTTTATTTCGGCCGGGGCTC
>JAVQJG010023936.1:0-54196 GCA_036024015.1 Craterocephalus amniculus
AAATACCCCTTCTGATGATTGGCTTCACCTGTGTATGTAGGTCAAGGGTCAATGAGCTTACAAAACAAATTTTGTGCTCCAATAATTATTGCTAAAGGTATTCAAATCAACAAAACAACGAGGGTGCCCAAATTTATGCACCTGCGTATTTTCATTTAAGTAATTATTGCACATTTTCTGTAAATCCGATAAACTTCATTTCACTTCTCAAATATCGCTATGTTTGTCTGCTATATGATATATTTTACTGAAATTGATGATCCAAACAACCAATGATTTATAAAGAAAAATCTTGAAAATAATCAGGGGTGCCCAAACTTTTGCATATGACTGTATTTGCTGCATCGGTTTGGGGAAAATGTGTTGCCAGCAGAAACATACTAAGCCCTGCAGAGGCTATTTCTGTTTGGTCAAATCCAGGTGGTGACATTTCTCCCTTCTTTTTCATTGCTTGATTGTTAGAACATTATGTTCCCAAGAACATGGGGAAAATATATTCTATTAGCTGTTGAGAGTATATTCTGATCTAGCCTGGTCAATTTTCCACCGAAATGCCAAAGAAGTAATTTCAGGCTACTTTTTTCAAAGACAAACTCAACAGTTCTCCTTGAGCTAGCATTGGTTGGAGTGGGGAAGGGGGGAAAAATCTCTTTCATTGGGAAGAAACGTCTTGTAAAACCAGCAATACAATACAGTCGACTGGTGTGCATTTGCTGTGGCTTTACTAGCAACCACTGCTAATAGGTTGTTTTCCGTGTTGCAGAGTTGAGCTTCTTATTCATTAACTCTCAACTCCAATGCTGCAGAAAGACTTTATCACAAGTGCCATTACAGCTACAGGAGGCTGAAAAGTAAATAAGCATCTGACACGCTGAGCTGAGGGTCAGCAGAAACACAGGGAGAGACCGAAACCTTTCAGTAGCGGTTAAGCTAGTGGACCTTACATAAGCTAATTATAAGTTAGGATTAAAGTCAGCAGATACAAAATAACAAGCGCTTGAGTAAAACATTTGTCGTGTAACTTGGAGATAAAAAAGAAAGACTTGCTGTGAAAAGAAATGCAGTAAAGTTAGTTGATTTGAGATAATAGGCTTAATGAAACACCAACAAACCAATGCGATGTGTAGGATCACAGTAGTAGTAACACAGTAACTTCTCATGTTTGGAGCCATGACGCAATAAATAAAAAATTCTCTCAATATTAACGTTTAAATCCACATCAATGTGAATAACCAACTAGTTTCAAAGTCATATATATTTAACATCTCCCGTTGTGCCCCCCTCCCCTCCCCTGAAAGACCATGACTGAGACATTTCTGATATTTTGCTGTTAAATGTGAACTGCCGCACCTGGAGGCAAACCTGAGTGTCAGAGGAGAAACATGCTCTCTGAGTCCAGAATTAAGGGCTGTTCTGACCCAGTTGTGAGGAAAACGTTTAGACTTGGGCCTACACATTAAGCTTCTAAATATGGCATTTCTCTCACTCTGGTTTTCACTCTATCTCCATCTCTTCTCCCTCCCTCAATCTGTCTCTTTGCCTTCTTGGCTGTCATATCCCTTTATACTGTTTAGAAATGCTGTACATTGTGTTACAGGGTTGCGACTGATAGCCTGCCAATTTCAGCTGTGGCACATCAGAGAGGCCAACACCCCCTTCCAAACACAGAGAGACACACATTAAAGCCGTGACAGTGTGCTCCTTTTCCTGCACTCACTGATTCCATACTGCCTGATTAAGTGTTTCACAAGAAAGCCGGGTTTTTCATGTATTATTGAGAAGGACCACTGAACACACAGTGGCCAAAAACTGCAGCGTTGAGCGTCTCGATACAGGAAAACACAGAAATTCCCTCCCGGTGTGGTTTGTTTTGCAGACATGCTGCAGCTTCACAAGGAATAGGCAAGATTTATTGTTCTTTCTCATCAGCGGTTTTGAGACCATTTATATTTCAATCTGCACAGCCTATCAATAAGCCTCTAAGCCGGGTTTCAAAAACTAATAACATCAGTGACTTTAAAAGGGAAAACAAATATCAAAGAAAGGCGGAGTATTAGCAGCCAGCGATGGTGGGTGAATATCGAGATTTGTGGATGGTCTGAAGGGCAGAGCAGGGCTGTTTTTCTGTCCTATGTCCTCGTTATAACCTGCAAACACATACAAATAGACTGCACACATATTCTTTTCTGACTGAAACCCTTCCCTAGGTTTTCCTGTCTTGTCATGTTGGCTTTTTTCCACCCTCTGTCCTCCCTTTCCCATTCCCTCACTCTCCTGCTTTCTCTCCATGTATCGTCTTTCTTCTCCTTCTGTCCTCTGCCACCTCCCTCTTCCTACCCCGCCTGCCCCTGTCCTTTGGTTTTGAAGCCAAGTAAAGGAGTCGCCTTCTGAAGCAACGGGGAAATAATTTGTGGCTCTGAGAACAAAGGGAAATCTTTGCTGTGAGAGTAAAGAAATGGATTTTGTGATGTGGATGAAAAGCGTCTTTATTTTACACTCTCATTTTGGAAGGCAAAATACAGATAAAATACTGTGAGGAAACTAAATAACAGCAGTGTAATCTCTGATGGATGAACTATATCTTTATCTTATAGGATCATGATTATCAGATTCATGGAAGCAGTTTTAAATGCTGTCATGTGCAATCTGTTACGTTCACATACTGTTTGGAAATTCCTCAAAGCTCTCTAGAGACCCCCATGCTCACTTATTGAGCTGTTATCAATAAGCTGCCTTTGTCCTGGCCCATTGAGACAGGACAAATTAGCAGGACATGTATTGTGTTCAATATAAAAGAGTTCGGGAGCCAGAGATGTTGTAGCTTTCTTTATTCCTTTTTTTTGATGTCTCAAACTGTCTAAAATGTCTCATGGGTCTTTACTTTCATAGTATTTTTATCTTTTTCCAGGCACAAATAAATAGCATTCCAGTCTAACAACAACATGACTTTTATTATTATGTCATTATTTCCCTTGAAGTTATGCCTGAAACGTTACAAAATCCATCTCAACTTTTTGATGAGAAAATGATACTAATAAAATATATTCTCCTAATGATGTTCACCATTAACATATTCTTTTTTATTTGCCAGATACTCAAAATAATCTGGAAGTCCATTATCAGGTTATCAAACATATATTTAATTTCAATTACACCTGTGTGCTTTGTAGCTTTACTTTTAAATAGAGATAGAGTACAAATGCCAACTAACAATATTTGACAACATTTCTTGTGGTTATATGAGCATGTTGTTATCATAAACTAGAATAACACATAGAGCTCAAAATTGTAATTTTTATACCCAAAGATTGTGGCCATGATTTTTGAGTGAGAAGCTTAAATAGCAAAATTATCTCCACCTCCTATGAAAATTCCTTGATCCAGGTGGTAATCCGGATTACCTCTTAAAAATCTAATTGCTTGTTCTTTCTTCTATTTTGGGGATTTAAACAAAAAATCTATCCATAACTTTATTCTGTTTACTTTCACCAACACTGCCGAATACGCGACCCCAGCCTCGGCGGAGGTAAAAACCCTGCTAACAACAACTTATAGGAGTGTGAAGATATAATTAAGTATGGCATTCTCACCAGAGAAGGACCTGCTCTCGTGTGACACCCACTGCTATACAGGGCGCCTTTAACAAATAACCTGCTTTCACATCTTGCAGACTCTGATATTCGCCGGAATTCGTTTGGACTTGAGTTTTGAGCAGTTGTAATCGTAGGCCTGATTTGTTCACCATCTGGGAGCTCAGCATGCTAGATGCTCGGGTGCTAACCTTGTCTGATGTCTGGTGCAGGGCAGGTAATGAGGCATACCATGTTATGGCTGAGCTTTTTATCACCAGCGCAGGCCTGGCTTAACCAAATGGTAACAGAGTGGTCAGACAAAAACAGGTTAACAAAGGGCTGAAAAATGTGCGATTTGATCTGAGCTCCATAAATAGCGTTTTCATTTTATATGAAGAAACATAACAATTAATGCAGATTTGTTAATAGCGTGTGGGTGTAATTTGAACTTTAAACAAAGCCAGACCAGATGTTTTCATTTCAACCTTGTCAGCTTGGTGACAAGGCTTTATCAAATATTAGCAACAAATATTAGCTTTATTGCCTGTTTGCTAACATACTCAAGCCGAAGAGATAAAATTATCAGAGGAAAGTGTCAGGTGAGCAGCTGTGAACCAGGTGAGCGGTGCAGATAGAAAGGCAGGGGTTTTTGCAGTTGAAATGAAAAATACATGCTTAAACATAATGTTGATGAGCAGATTTTCAATTAATTTTTGCCATTATATATAATATAGAATATTTTTCAATTCCTAGAATAAAACGTTTTATACTAAGAAAGAAAGTATCATAATCACAGCGTCGAATTTGCAGACCACACACCGAGTCAGCGTACAGAAGTGATTAATGATATCTCCCGAGCCAGTGTGACCCCCTGCGCATACACTGTATGAAACAATCCGTGAATGCTCATCAGAAAACTTTGTGCAGCTAACTCGGGGCCACAGAGGCTGGAGACGCTGTAATCTTTAAAGCTGCAGCAGCGGGTAGTCCTGCATCCCTCCTGCAACTTTCTTCCCTGTCAACACGACTGTTCGATCAAGGCAGAGTAGGTGATGACCGCAGTTTCGTCTCTGTTAGCTCTTGCAGTCACTGAGTTAGTCATCTTTCGTTTTCCACTGTCAGCACATTCCTTAAAACAGCAGAAACATTTCCCAGCTTCAAACCCCCTGAATGCGAGGATTCCTGACACAGTTATTGTACAGACAGTTTTGTTGCGTCTAAGAAGTTACTTCAGAGCAAGATACGTTTTTTTGAATACATTAACAAGCTATTTGTTCACATCTTTGGTTTGATTTAAATCTCTATAGAGGTGGCTCACATGGGTGGCTATTTTTGATGCTGACTGGTTCAACCACACTGCTGTTGAAAAGTAATCTTTCCTGAAAACCTGAGCTTGTATTGAGGGTTGTTTTAGGGTGATTTCCATCTTTCATGATAGTGAGTTGCATGGGCATTCAATGCATAGTCCTGTCTGCTTATAGTGGGATTGTGTGTGTAGTGTGTAGGACGGGTCAGTGAAGTGAAACCTCTGTACTATATCATGTGTTTTAGGCTGAACCAGACAGTTGTTGACTTTGTAACTAAAAGTTTTAATTTGCAGACTATTCATCGACCCACATGCCGTCCATTCAGTGTGTACCAGTCCCCAACCCAGAGTTTCTGCAGGCCCAGTGTGTGAGGTTGTGCAAAGCAAATGTAGTACTGTAGTTGTTATTACAAATATCAAGCTGTGGTTTGATGGGGTCAGAAAAACATCTAACTGACCGATTGCAGCTTTATTGCAGGGTTTATTATTGAAGCTTGTATAAAATATAACTCAACTGTTCACCTTACCATTTGTATTTCACATTTTTTATGTTGTGAGACAAGATGTCGTTACTAAAACAAGTGGCCAAACTGTGGGTTATGACCCACATGTGGGTTGCAAGATCATATCTGGGGGCTGCCTATATAAGCTATGTTTATCGAATAAAATTTGGGATTTTTATCATGGCTGTAAAAATTTAACTAGTTACAAAGAGATAAATCTAAATTTAACACCTTAATTGTTTAACACATTAATCCATAAATCCACATTAATCCTCCGTATTTATTAATGGAGACCATTTTCAAGCCTTATTTAGCCATATTTAGGCAATCCTGCAGGATGACCCATCTGATATATAATTTATAACTGTCATAATATAAGGGAGGGTTACAAACACCAATATATGTCATCTTAGGGGACGTGGCTCAAAAAGTTTGGGAACCAGTGATTTACAGCATAACAGTGTAGGTAAAATGCTGCATCAACAATAGTTTCATGATTACAGATTCAGCCAGAAAGTGTTTGTACGTGTTAGAAATTAAAGGAATCAGTCACGTCAACCTGTGGACTAAGGCTATAGTCAGACCTGGCAATAGGAAGGAAGGGTTATCTGACATTTCCAGCACATTATTAGCTGTCTGCTAATGCAGTCGAACCAAAGAGTCAAGAGTGTTTGAGCAGAGGCACGGCTCAACACTTTTTTTCATAAGCTGCTAAAAAGCCAGTGCACCTCTGAAAATGTCATTTAAACTGCTGTTGTTTTCTGAAGTCATGACGTTCCTGTTGTGAAAATGTTTCAGCTCAAGGTTTTCTTGCTTTGAGCCATTGGAACAGCTTGAACTAATCATTCTGTGCATTCTTTGATTTCTTTTCTCTTATTTTTTTTCTTAAAAAGAACTCTCCAGGTGGAAACAAGAAATGAATCACCGATTTTTTACTGCACAACCTAAAGGTGTCTCGAGTTTGCTGCATCTTCATCATACGTTAACGCTGCAGCAGTGATTGTGACTTGACAGGACGCTCAATACGCCCTCAAGACGCCCTCTTTTATTATTGTTTTATCTTACACATTCATATTTTATGGGCAGGCGACCGAGCCATTCTTCTCTTAAACAATCCTAGAGAAGCATTTAGGAGAGATTTTCCATCATCACATCTCTGTGATCATCTGTGAGCACTGCAGGGAGAAAGGATGTGAAATAGGTGGTGGCCCACACATACAACCATTAATCACAGGCCCATAGGTAGTAAACACTCTTTGATGGTCATTAGAAAACAATTCTATTACAGAGGTTACTGTGTCTAGCGGTTAACCTTCCCCTCTTTGATGTATAGCAGCGTGGCATTTCAGAGCAGGAGGAGGAAGCGTCTTCACCTAAGCTGGAATGTCCCCCTTCAGCAGCTTTTGAATCGTTGTGCAATCATCGTGCAACCTTTTGTTTCCCCCCCGCCTCCTCCCCATCATTCCCTTCCTCCCCCTTTTTTTCTCTCCCTCGCTCCCTCCCTCCTGTCATCTGAAATGTGCCCTGTATAAGTGGAGGCAGCTGCTTAAGTGCTGAGAGAGGGAGGAGAAGGGGAGAGCGAAAGTGGAAGGAGGGAGGTAAGGGCCGAGGAGAGAGACAGAGGGAGTCTGACTCACAGTTAGCTTTGCTTTCCCTCCCTGAATGCTGCAGCATCTACTCCTCCCATTGCACTCAAGGTCCTTCTCTCTCTTTCACACAAATACACACTTATAAGCACACACGTACACACACAAACGCACACTTTTCTAAGCATAAATAGGATGCCGTTAGTTTTTTTATTTGAGGTTTCTAGGTTGTTGAAAATAATTTTGTGCTGCCTTGGTGCATTATTGACTTGAGAGGATTTATTGTCATCTCGTTTTTCTTTTTTTGTGTGTAATAAAATTTTAATGTGGACCCTCATAATTATGTAGGCTGTATTTCATGCAGCTAGCAGTCTTGTTTCAGTGTCTGTAGCGATGGCATATGCAGTAAATAACACATGGGTAGAACGCTGACAATTGTGTCTGTCAATAAGATGTCAGAGGAAATATCTCTGGAGCTTAAGGGCAATTTGGCAAGGGTTGTGCCTGTGTCTTTAGTGCTTTTGTGACAGTGGGCTTCATTGCTAAAAGCACATTCCCCTGCAGTGGAATTATATAGTGGCAGTGACGCCTGCAAGAGCTCAGGGCTTTTATCGGCTGTCATTCACGGAGGAAAAGCTGCATGGAAGCAGCAAGGCCACCATGGCATGGAGCAGGACAAAAGCTCAATGCTAGGCTGTAATTGTAAAGAAAAAAACAGAATCTAGCAAGGTCACAGAAGTGATGCTGTGAAGCTGATGCACTGCTTCAGTGACATAACTGTGCAGTGGCCTTGATGCAGAAAATGTTCTCACATTTCCTGTCAACTGCATGATTCAGTGGGGATGAGATTTTACTGTATACACAGATTAGAGCACTATAGTGTGTTTGCATGTGTGAGGGGGAATGGGGGCAAATCGGCCTTCTCTTCTGCACTGACTTAGGTTATATTTAAGATCAAACGCAATATTCCTCCAGTCAAATTTTTGATGAAAAACAAAATTAATCATCATCAGCCATTACTATAATTATTCAGAAGGATTTAGCTAACTATAAACACGTGCTTTTGTTCTTTCCAGATTAAAGACATTTCTCTAAATCTCTAAAGCAACTAAATAAATATTATCTAAGAGAAAACAAAATCTGAAAGCCTGGCAGTTCGTCTGTGTCGTTTTTCCTCTGTCATCCTGCAATGAAACAAAAAGAAACAGGATTTTCCTTTTTCTTTTGTTCAAAGATGTCGATTCTTTTCAGAATGATCTCCCATATACCATGTAGAGGCAGTTGCATCGGCCTTGAGGTTTAAGGACTAAGCTGTGAACGTTACTGATGAAAGCTGCTTCTTCAAAAGAGTAACTTCACACAAACCAGACGCAGAACATCGAACTCCACGAACTACACCTGCATGTAACCTCTTTAAACTGCTGCTGCCCCCTTGATGCCAGTCTTCATTTACAGATGTTGTTTCACAAGTTGCACTGGGTACCTATAGCTGTCAGTAATAAATAGAACTATGTGCGTAAAATGTAAAATTAGATGTTTCAGTGAACACATGTTAGGTAAAGATCTTACAACACTCGATCCTTTTGCTCTTGACTTACTAAGCTCATGTTCTTGTGGTAAAAGATGAATTTCTATTCATGCTCTAGTATTAACATTAATGCATTGAAAATGATTAAGGTCAAGGTTTCTGACTCTGCAAAATCAAACTGAGAAACATTCATGGTCTGTGTGATATTATGAGGGCATCCTTAAATATTCATGCTCAGAGGGCAGAGCTATGGGTCGCAAAGTTCTTCAGTCAACTTTGTTAGGAAGAAAAATGAGGAAGCAGATGACAAAAGAAAAAAAGTTTCTTCAATTCACCAGCAGTCCTGGAAAGTTTGAACAGGGTGATGTACAAAGAAAATTACATCTAAAAGTTAATAATTGGTACAGAATGCAAAAATGAATCAACCCAAGCTCTCAGCTCTTTTTTATTGACAAAAAAGCAAAAAGAAATAAAGAAGAAAAATCTTAATCTTCTGGCCAGAGTTGTTATTGGCTTGGATGAGCTAAAACTGAACTTTCTTTCCTTGGTTGAAATGATTGATAAGTAGTTTGTAATATCATAGTTTGTACTTATTGGAAATTCTTTTTGTATTTCATCTCAAATATTTATCAGCACAATGAGCAAATAAATACTTGCTCATGGGGGAAAAATCCTTTTCATTTAGGAAAAAATTGTTTTTGGTTTGGTTTGCTTGACAGAAAAGGTCCCAAAATATTTTGTTGCACCTACAATACAATGCAATAGCTCGTTGTAATCAACAAAATTAATATCTTTTTCTTTTTGGTACTGTCGCCCTCTGATTACACAACAGACTCTGCCATTATCCAATTAGTTATTTTTTTCAACATATTATAAATGAAAGGTTTACCTTCAGGGCTAAACACACTTAAAAGGCATTAATGTGGTTAATGAAGAGTTTCGGGCAGACCCGTAATAAATGTAATGTGTGCAAAGAGGCCAATATTCCAAAACATTATAAGCTTTATATTGATCTTTAATTGTCATACATATGCCAACATTTAAGCTTTCTGTCGTCTCTGTTCCAACTACAGTAGTTTGTCCCCTCGTTTAGGAACTACAGTACAGCTTTTCTTCAAGTTAGTTTTTTCACACACACACAAGCCGACTTGCTCTCACTAAATACAACTTAACCCGTGTTGTAACAGACTCATTCAAGGTTTTGTCCCAAACTGCTCTTTATTTTTAATGTTATTGACATGTCGCAGATTTACGAAACAACAGTTTTTTGTATTTTACCATGCAGAGACGCCAGCAAAAGGCAGGCCAAAGGAATTTGTTCACAGCAGGAAATCACATGCATAAACTAAACAAAAAAAGAGAAGAAAATATCTTTGAATCAAACATGGATCTTTTTGACCTGTTTTATGAAGCTTGTTGCTGTTGTTTTCATTTGTCTTTTTTGTATGTGGAACTTTTTGATTTAAGGCCTTTTTCCTGGTTTGTCCTTACGTTGATTGCCCTGATTTGAAAGGTAGTGCTCGTTAGCATAAATGCCAGGTAATTGTTTGATGAGATGTCGATTGCTATAGGTGAAAGTAAGTGATTACATCAGAGTAACAAGTCTGGAGATTTATGTTTGTACCCTTCTTGCTGGAAAACATATAAGTGAGTCTGTTTTACACTGAGGACTTAAAGAAACATAATGCAAATTTTTTTTTGTAAGCTTGACATACATAACATAACATTGTTATGCCATTACTTCACTTATTTTATATCAAGAAACAATTTATTACCATTTAGTCAAACTCGCTCAGCCTCACCATATTTGCACCTTATTAATAAGCCATGACATCTTTAATATTCGCTCTATTAAAAATGCAAACAGTCTACATTTTAACACTCATTAAAAATTTAACTGTTCCATATTATATGTAATTTATATTAGATTTATCATTTGGTTTTCAGTGTTGGTCTTTGAGAATTTTTTTGTAACTTGTATGATATTTTGGAAAGAGGAGGCTCAGAATCGTTGACTGTTTTTTTTCTTTGACAATCTCTGCTGTGGCCATGCAATCATTTGACGATGCGCTAACCGTTATTGACATTTAAATAAGTAATTGCTGCAGTTTAGGGCTGAGAAAATATCCATGGCATTGCTATAAAATCATCTGAAGCGTATTAAGACTTAATGGCATTTTAATAGCTGTCCACATTGTTTCAGTGTACTCCAGGTTCAGGAAAAAAATATTCATGCCACATTCATAATGGTCTTGTAACAGCCAGTGTCAAAACCTCCCCCACATGACAATTTAACATGATGTCAACACATGAATCCAGATCGTTTCCTTAAGTTTGATATTTTGCCTGTTTTGTCAGGTGTTTGTCAGGTTTATGGCAACAAAATGTCATCTCAAAGACCTCTCAAACATGGTTAGCTTTGCATAAGAGACGGAATAATTGACCCAACGACCAACTGTCATTTACTTTAATAATGTGCATAACCAGGACATATAAAAAGATCTAAGAATACCTACTCACAGACAAATTAACCTGAATTTTTTCATCACATTGTTACCTAAATGGAAGCAAGTCCCCCTGCATTTAGACATTAGAGCCATTAGCCATCAGAAATATAAAGGCCTACATAAGAAATAGAAGAGGAAGGTGGCGCTGCTCTGGGATGTTCTTCCTAATGGTAAACATGAATAACGCTAAAAAATATGAGCCCTCTGGAATTTCTGCTCTCTGGAAGTTTTTCCAAGGGCTCATCAACAACAGGGCCATTCTGTGAGAGGAACTCTGTTATTTGGGATATGAAAGTCTACACGGGGAGCGTCTCTGAATGGCTGCCCTGGGCATTGAGCAGAACAAGGCACAGAGTGAGCTGCAGCATGCAGCTCTGCAGAAGCAGCAACACTCTGTTATTCAGCCCTTGGCCTGTGCTCCAGAACATTGTGTGTACATTTGTAATCTTACCTACCCCCTGGGCTCACAGAGACTCCCGCTGCCGTTGACGCCACCGCCACCACTGCGTTGTATTTTTTTTTTTTGTATTTGTCTGTCATTTTCATCTCAGTCCTTCTGTCCATGTTCTCTTCCTCCTTCTCCCTCAGTCGCTCTCATCATCGCGTCATCCTCTTTTTCCCTTACACAAAGATATAGTCAAGCAAACACACCCACACGCTTTCTCACATTGACTCCCATGCACATACACATGAAGGGCTTTGAAGACAAACCATGTGTGAGATCACGCAGTCTTAATGTGTCAGGGCCACTACAGCCTGCTCAGTTTCTCTGC
This sequence comes from Craterocephalus amniculus, assembly GCA_036024015.1. NCBI lineage: Eukaryota > Metazoa > Chordata > Actinopteri > Atheriniformes > Atherinidae > Craterocephalus > Craterocephalus amniculus. Next base: position 11,776 of record JAVQJG010023936.1, read on the forward strand.
TTGTTAAAATGAAAAAAAAGGGGGAGAAGAAGAAATCACATCGAGAAAATGCTTTCCATTTTGGGGTCATTGCTTGTGCGTGAGGCTCGCCCCTTTACCGCAGATATTTGTGTGTGTGTGTGTTGAGAAAGTAAACGCTTTTTGCTGAAATTGAACTGGGGCTGCGAGTGTTTAAATATACATGAAGAAGAGGGCTACATGAATGCGATCCTGTCCTGGATGGTGAGCAGTTATGAGCTGTGTCATGTGTCTGCGCTTTCAACTGCTCTGTGCAGAGCTTTCATCAGCCTTTGCCTCTGTCACTGAGACGTTCCCTGTACCCTCCCTGCTCCGAGCTCCACTTCACACACTGTAATAAGGCATTGGTACGCTCTCTTCGTTGCCTCTGCTGTTTTGGCGCACCACTACATTGCAGTCCGAGTGTCAAAGGCTGCTGTTGTGTCGGGGAATGTGTGAGGTTGTCTCATGTGTGTAACCCATAGATACATTTCATCATGTGGATCTATATATATATATATATCAAATAATTCCATTTTAAGAGTATAAGTCTTTCAGTCTTTTGTCTTTGCTCTAACAATCCAGCTGTACAAGGTGCTCAGCTTGTAGCACCACAGCTATCTTTTCACATTGGCACTCCATGTGATGTTTTGCCATCATCTGCTGTTTAATATGTACTGTTGCTCCCTTGAGGACAAGATGTGGCTGTCATGCTCTGACTCGAGGATATCATAAGATCATGCCACTGCCTGCACTTCAATAAATCCTTATTGCTCTCAATGCATCACCAATCAGTCACTATTTGACACAATTACTGTTGCATGTCTTGATTTCGTCGCACGGTACTGTAAACTATTATTCCAGCTTCATAGTTTGTGTGTTTGTTTCTAATGGGAGGCATTATGAAACACATCTTTTAAGCTCCCACCGAGTTAAAAACAACAGGAATGTATTTTTCTATTACGTCTTCCCTTTCCTTAGACGGAAGCAGCTTTCACAACTGAATCTGAATGCCATGCTTTTAGCGCCAGGGTTGTTTGATTATCCACAGACAGGGAGCTGTGCTGGATTCCATTCCTTTCATCATGCTTTAACCAGTGTGAGCTGGCTCCCCTGTCGTATTTTATAAGAGGTGATTTTAGTGCCTCTCCTTTATGCAGATGATTTTGGCTGCCGCTCGCCGGTCTAGTCTTCAAGAGGTGGATATTGGTTTTGACAAGACAGCTAACCCTGCTACCTTCACTCTCGCCAGACTGCCTTCCTGACGGCCACACTGACTGGATATTCTTGGCCATATGCTAATGTGAGTTGCACTTAGCGAGAGGGAGGCTGCATCTACAGGTGTTTTCAGAATGAGGCTCACTGACAGGAATATTACGGCGGGGCTGGAAACCTCATTGACCCTTTGCTCTCCCACGGGGATGAGAGAGGCGTTGCACGCCGCCACCAAGTCATATATGCTCTTTATATGCAGTAATACTCCCAGTTAATATCCACATGAAATGACAGGGGTCTACATGTGAAGTGTGTTCATCCAAATATAAATCACAGAGTGAATAATGGATCATGAGCTGTCATTTACAGGAATCTTTTCTTTTTTCCTATCCACTGGTAAGTGGTAATGCTCTTTTTGCCTGGAGCTACTAAGTGTGCGCACGTGGACGAGGCAGCGCTTGTTCCGTTCAGATAATAGCCACTGGGAAGCTGCACATCCCTGTATTGTCTTCAAGCTTGAGGCGCTGAAAGTGGGGTGTAAATTTAGTGGATGGGGATAATAAGCTGTGTTAGTAGGATACTTGCAGCGCGGAACCATAAAACCATATGTAGAAACTCAGTCGACAGAGCATGCAAATGTGCTGCTGAGGTCTCCGTAATAGAGGCTGAACTTTGCATTTTTGCCGAGGACCCGGAAACCCTCTCACTGGAGGGCGATCATGTTTCTGTGATGATGCGGAGGCTTGAACTATGAAGTCGGTCATACAATGTGTGTGTGATAAGCATGTATACTTCTGCCCCCCCCCCACTACTTTTCTAAGTAGAGAGCTTTGCACGATTGCTGGGATGAGTGTTTCCCCCTCAACACTGCATTGCTATTGTCCACTTGTCCCCCCTTCATCTGTGTAATTGTATGCATGAAGTTTCAACTGTAAATCCCAGCTGTTGGCAGGTTGTCTCTGCAGTGCTGAGTACTCTGGTAAGCCATTGGCTGAAGGCTATTGGTTTTTCTTAAGCTGGCAAACATAATAAAAGATAGCACAAAGACGAGCTAGGTAGGTCTTTTTTTTCCCCCTCTCCAGTCGAATAGATTGTGGAAGAAAAGCAGCCGGCATTTGTCTCCCCCCCCTCTTGCTGCTGAAACAGATAGAGTAGCTCTGAGGAATAAAGGAAATGCTTCTCTCTCTATCACACTCCATCAGCATTATTTACCAGACCTGCCAGTTGCTTTGTACAGCACCTCTCCCTGCCAAGTAGGCGACTGGCGTGCGACCAGGGGCTAGTGACAACAGGCTACAGTGGAAAGCAAGGAGAGCTGCGTGGATGAGACAAGTCTATTCATCCCTTCCAGTCTCTGAGTCAAGCACAGAACTCTATATATTTTCACTGAGGAGCCGCTAAGATTTTATGCATTTCTGTATTAGGGCCTAGCTGGAAATAATCCGAAATTTAACTCTTTTCTTCTTCTTTTTCGAAATCAGAGTCGAAGCACTCTATAGGTTTATAATATTTGTTAAAGCTGAGCTGAAGTTAGAAAGCTCACTGCACATGCAAACACATGCTTTGATTGTTTTGTGCGGCGTACAGTAGCACAGGTTGTGATGCATGCATGTTCTTTTTGTCATTTCCAGCTACTCTCCCATCAGCTGCCTAACAGAACCTATGGAAACATCAGCACTCAGGGGTTGGAAACTGAAAAGTGATTTTTTTTTCCACAGTGTGTCACAGATGGTGGGAAAGCCTTTGTAATGCTAATATAATATCACACTGTGTCGGCCTAGCTCCGCAGTTCGCTCTGTGTACCAAGCAGCCTGGCTGTGGAGTGATTTACCAGTATGGAGAGAAAAAGACCTCCCCCGGTTTGCACTGAAAAGGCTACGTGGCTGGCGGGTCCCACCGCTCGGCCTGCTGTGACTGGGCCTGCCTCGACTTTATTGATTCAGTGCTCCGTCCAGTGCTGTGCGCCGTTAATTAACTCTGGCCCAAAATTTTTGTCACATTGTGCATGCTTATGAGAAAGTGTAATACCAAGGAGTGCTCAGCATTAAAACCAGTGGGAAGGATATAAAAGGTGACTTTTAAGAAGCTGTGGAAAAAGAGCTGCTTTGTGTCACATTTTTTTAAGACTAAAAGAAAAAACTGTACTGCAGCATGAATGAGCAAATGTTTCAATATAGAGCACCTTTCACCAGAAAAAGCTGATATTTAAGCAAAAGGAATGTTATTAACATTTTTACGCCACCTCCCAACAAATGAGCCAATGGGATGCTACTTCCTTTTGTGGTAACCAATGACTTTGCACCCTCTGCCGGGGAGGAGGAGATACGGGACGTTGATGTCTTTCTCCGGCTGTGCCACATCACATTGTTGTGTATTCGATTTCCAGCGTTCATCCCTGGTATTTGAATCACAAGGGGGAGCGTTTCATATCCTTGCTGGGAGAAGAAGGGGGATCTTGTCTATCTGAAAGACCATGCTGGATTAAGGGGGTTATTTCCCCAGAGGGGGGGATATGAGAGCGAGTGTCACTCACACAACACTCACACTGCCACTGCATGTTGCCAGGGAGCCCCATCTTTGACTTCTTCCACTCTTCCCTCCTTCCTCTCCCTCCAGCATGTAATCCTTTTGCCCCCCCCCCCCCCCTCCCCCCCTTTGCCACTCCCTCAGTCTTATGCCCATCCTCTTCCTCATCATGGCGCCCCTCTTTTTTTCCCCCGCTGCTTCAGTGATTCCCCACAGAAAATGGAGAATAGCATGGTTCGGTGGGGTGGTTGTTATTCCAATCACACCTTCGATGCAGCGAGGGTCCAGTAAAGTACAGAATAATTGGCTGGTTCCAGACAGCCATTTCTATTCTTGCTCGTGTGTGTGTGTGTGTGTGTGTGTGTGGCTGCGATGAGGGGGGGTCGCTGTGAGTGCAGCATTCAGAGGTCATTTCATTAATTACCAGCTCTTGTGATACATGCATGGCATCACTCTGTTTGTGTGTGTGTGTGCATAGATGTTTGATCTACATGCTGACAAAAACTCTTGCTCCTGACTGAAAAATGAAAATGAAACAAAGGGGAAATGGCGAAAAAAGATTTGTGTCACACTCTCATTAAACCAGCGAACGCCATATTGGCTGCAGCCTTTTCTTGTTTTTCAGGTGCATTGCTCAATATTTACTGTAAGGTGGCACCAGGACTCGCTGACAGCATTTGCGCCTTTGATTGTACATTCAGAGAAATGAAAAATGGCCACAGATGTTTGGTAAACATGCTCCTTATTAACTCAGGGTCATCCTAAGTCAGAGGTCACAGGTTGCATGGGTTTGCCCTCTCCCCCTCTGAGAGTCCCTGACTGATAGGACTCCGGGGGTGATCGCTGATACACATCGATAGAGCCAAGCAGGGCAGCTAATCAAGCAAGGGGGGTAATGGTGAAGTGGGCGAGCATCAGGGAAAATAAACCGCTGCTATCTGCTGGAAAACACATTGACCCACAGACTTAATGGAACATGTCTCCCATAGGTGCACTGCTCTATTGATTAGCCATTCTTGGCAGTTGTAGCCAACACTGATATTGAGTGTGATTTTGCTTTTTTCCAACAGGCCTGCTGTCGGCAGGTCTGGTCTTGCGGAAGCTAAATTAAAATGGGTACAATATACCCTTGTGTTGCTACATGTTCTGCTTTTTTCTTTTGGTCTCGGCTGTGATATCCTGCCACTGCGCCTCGCGCCATAGCGACCATCAGCGCTTGTTCTGATGCCCTTTCCTTGTGATCCAGCCTCACCTTTAAGGGCTTCTCATTATGAGGGACTCTTAGTTCTTGCATGTCCACGATCCACATGCAGTGTCGAGTACAAGCACACGAAACACACATTGTCAGGCACACACCGGAATAATAAATAACGAGATACAAAGTCTTTTACATATTTATTTATAATAAGGAGCACATGCAGACATACGCTCATTTGTAAAGAAAAGAAAAGGTGGCAACCCTGAAAATAGCACAAATGTCCGTTTTTCCAGAGCTTGTGTGAAAGAGGTGGAACAAAGTGGTGGTAATAAAAAATATTGATCACTTCAACCCATAAAGTGTCTGACAGGAATTGTTGTGGCAGAAAGAGGCATTGACAGAGTGCCTTTGCAGGCATGTAAACCTGCAGGACATTATGTCACCATATTAGCACCGATCACTGCGGTGTAATGGCCCCCAGCCCCCCGGCCTGATTTAGATTCAGCACAGCAAATGAAGCGTAGCTCTAATAAATGCACCTGTTGGAAATATGATAATTGCATCTCTGATGGCCGACCTTTTTTTCTTTTTTCTTTTTGTGCTGTTGCAGTAAAGATTATTCCATGCAGGGCATGGGCCCTTCTTTGTGTGTTTCTGGAGTTCAAAAGGTTGGTCGTGATTGTGAGTTCTGGTTCTTGCATTCATGGGGGTGTGGATGCATCTTCTGTATTTATCGGCAGTTACTCATACATCAGCATCTTTTTAACGGGTCTGAGTGGGATGTGGTGGTTGTGTAGGGGAATGTGCACGTGTGAGCTGGTTGCATGCGCTGCCTCATTAAATACACAATCATTTCATAAGACTGACCCTCAAGAGTTGTGTGTGGACCAAGCAGGATTCGCTCAAATGAGCAAATGAATCTGTAATGGTAAGGTTTTTATGATGTTTTAGCTCATGTATGTGCAAGTGCAGGCATGCACTTTGTAGTAAGTTCACACAGTACATTTCAAATCTCTATGATCAAATAATCCAGCCATGCTTTTCCTCTGTACTACGCTGTGCTTGATTCAGCCTCCTTTGTACTGTGCTGGGCTTGTTATAACAACCTCAGGCTGGTCGAGATGCTTTTTGTTAATGTCATCACATTAACTGGGGGCTGGCATACACTATCATGTACTATAGGGAGACTGCTGTACACGGTAGCGAGATATATCCATATGTGCGTAAGGATGCCATTGCTTCTGTCTCATTAGCGGCAGTGCTGAGGCCCTGAGCTGCTTTTCGTGCTCCATTGGGACAGCTGATAAGGCCTGACTATGTGACCTTTAACAACCTAATCAACTTTTAACACCTCGCCCACTGCATGCCTTATTGCCATTCTTCTCTCTGCCATTCACCATCATAGCCCTGGCCGTGCTCTTCTTTTCTTTTTGTTTTAAACAGTGGTGTTGTTGATTTCCTGATCACAGATGAAACAGAATTGTCAACACATACAGCTGCTGTCGCTAGAGGGAAGCAAGAATGCACCGTAATCGCCCGCCTCTCCCCTCACTCTTGACCTTCTCTGTGCTTATTTTTTCTCCTTTTCCTATCTCTTATTGTCCTCTTCTCCTCGCTGTTGAAGAGCTCAGGTTGTGCTAAAGATAAATAGAGAAACTCAGTTATCAGTGGAAAGGTAACAATGATAAACTTAGACAATCATGCAGTATGAGTTTGTTTCTGCACTAGGGAACCATACTACCATAAAAGTTCCCATAAATGAGATGCTGTTTGAGATATAAAGGAAACAGAATGATTGATTTGCAAGTTTGTCTCTGGGAAAAAATAATATTTTGATTAAAAATGACCAGAAAAAAGACAGGTATAATAAAGTGGCTTTTCTGATAAGTTAATAAGTTAATTACGTTTCATTATTAATGTTTTTTAAAGGTAAGATTTATGAAAAGGATTTTGTGGATTTCTCCTACCTTTAATGTTAGAAAATGCAAGAAAATCTAAATAAATCTCAAGGGACAAAAGCTTGTTCTTAATCACTGTGATCGTCAGGCCATCTCGCATTTTCGATATATTACAGTAGCTTCATAGCCCAGGTGCTGAACTAAAATACCTGCCATCCAGTCCTTTCACTTCTGTAAAATTCTTCCAAAACTATGATAGAAAACACAACAAAGAATCATTTTGAATTTTTGCTTAGCAAGTTTGAGGAAATGTTTCATTTTTAGAACTACAGCTACAAGTCTCTTCGGCTCCCAAACACTTACAGTGCGGTTAAATGAAGAGGTGATGCAACACGCCGGTAAACATGGCCCAACTTTTTAGTTTTTTTTTCTTTTAATATACATTGCTTGCACTTAGCTCAAAGTAATCCTATATTTTTCTGAACTCAGTGACTCGGGTCAGTTTCCATATATTACAGTAGCTTCATAGCCCAGGTGCTGAACTAGAATACCTGCCATCCAGTCCTTTCACTTCTGTAAAATTCTTCCAAAACTATGATAGAAAACACAACAAAGAATCATTTTGAATTTTTGCTTAGCAAGTTTGAGGAAATATTTCATTTTTAGAACTACAGCAACAAGTCTCTTCAGCTCCCAAACACTTACAGTGCGGTTAAATGAAGAGGTGATGCAACACGCCGGTAAACATGGCCCAACTTTTTAGTTTTTTTTCTTTTAATATACATTGCTTGCACTTAGCTCAAAGTAATCCGATATTTGTCTGAACTCAGTGACTTGGGTCAGTTTCCATATATTATATGTTGTTCAGTTCTTAATGGAATACATTATTTAAATACTCCTTACTGATGTTTTACAAACTTCTTTAGCTTTTTGGGTATTTTTGGGTTTTATAAGAAAAGAAGTAAAAAGGGAACAGTTATGTCTGTCTTGTAAACCAGTGATTCATCAAAAATATTGACATGACAACCCACAGAACGGTGGCGACATGTTCCTTTAGCCTTAAACTAAAAGGATACATGACTTGTTTGAATAACCACACACTGAGGTATAATTGCATCTTGACAAGAGTGAATCATCTTGTGATTATAGTCCTACAATCACATTTAAAGTAAAATATTAATGGCCTAGGTGTCTTCCGATTGAAAAGCTGGATTCTGTCATACATTCTTGAAGCTGTTTTTTTTCCTGAAACAGACAAGGGCCCTTGAGGTTACAGTAGTTACAATTGTTCAGATCTGTCTCTGCAGGTTGCGGCGCTGATAAAGATCCTAATCCTGATTCACAGTGAATCTTTAACGGCTGCTTCCTCGGCTCTTCAGCAGCCTGTGATTGACGATGATTATCTAAAGCGGACGCCATATCTCTGCCATCATGTCCATGTGAGGGATTGTAGGTGAGGGTGTTGGATCAAATACGGCACCAAACAGCTGACGCAGATGATGCACAGTCGCAGAGGTACACCAACATATTAAGATATACAGATAAAAAGGTTTTTTTTTCTTCTCACTTTCTCTCTCTCCTCATATGTAAGAGACAAATTCACTGAGATTTGTCCTCAGCTGGAGCACAGCTTTTGCCTGACAAGCAATCTTTTTGACTGAGTTAGCCGGCGTAGGTGTTTTATTCAAAGGTGACTAAAACAAAAGCATATCACACAATTCAAGAAATCTGATGCATCTTCTACAGACGCACCAAGCTTTTAATGCACTCACGCGTGGCTATTGTTGCACATAAGTGACAGTTTTGTCTTTGAAACTGTCACTTATTGAATAGGAAAATGAAAACAAATCTGCAATGAAAGATCATAGGATCAGTTGATAAATCTATTAAACATATAAAACAAAAACAAAAAAAGGGATGAATAATCATCATCAATGCAGCACTGATAGTCTGTAGCTTTATTTTAGTACAACAAAACTGACAAAACTGAATGTCAGACAATACTAACTCACCAACTGGACGAAACTTAAAAGTACCCTCCCATTTTGGGCATCTTTCCTCCTTCTCATGACAGCATAGAGTTAGCTAGTTTTCCTGAAACCACCTCAGAGACTTCATTTACCCTCATTAGGCATCTTTTAAGATTCAAATTAGCCAAAAATAAATAAATGTTGGAACTTATCAGATGATTTGAAAAAAACGTAATACCCCACCAGACTGTGGTTCACTACATTTACTTTGTAAGTCAGAAGTGGGGTAGGCTATGCTACCTGTTAGTATGCTAGTGCTGTTTTCTCTGTAAACAGTGAAATGTTCACAAACACAAAAGGTTAATATTACAGTACGTGCAGTGTGATTTTATAAGGCACAGTTACATAAAAGAAATGATGTCTTTTCTAACTCCATCTTTACATGAATATAAGACAGCCATGTTGGATTTCGAAGTAGTATTTTGTAAGGTTCCTTTAATTCTCCTAGTCAGAAATCAGATTTTTTTTTCTTCACTTGAAATAATGTTAAGAAATGTGTGAATCCAGACTTTCGTGTTTATTCTAAAAAACACCATTTTTAAAACACTGGATGCAAGTTTTCTTCTACTTTTACTGTTTTTATTTAACGGCAGAAGTCAGCAGTAGCAACAAATAAGAAGTTTGTATGCAGAGCTACATCATTCCTAACCCACAAAGGAGCTGTGTTCTGTCTGAGAGGAGGATTATGTTCCTTCTAGCTTTCTGTTTCAGTTATCATTCTGCATTTTATTGCAACAGAAACTGCTGTTCAGTACTCTTTTCAATCTGTATTTTGCTTCTGTAAGATAGTGACTGCTTTGCATATTCATTGTAAATTACATTCAAAGGTTGAACCTAGGAATAAACAAAATTATAAACCATTTTAGGGTTTCTAACTCTATCAAAACCATCCCAGATCTTTCTTTATCAGTGGCCAATTAAACGTTTCAGCTTTAACTGTGAACATAGTGTGTATATATTTTAGGAATTTATGCTGTAAGTGGTATCATGCAACTGCCTCTGTATTGGGTTTATTCTTGTCTGTAGTCATACCATATGCTGCTGCAAGCTCTTGAGCTCAGATGATTACTGTGAGTTGCGTGTGTGAAGCAGGTTACTCAGCCTGTCTGCAGCCAGTCAGTGAACCTGCTCTGTAACTGTACACCTGTGCTGAAAAGAGGAGTCGCCATTTCAGCGCTGTCTGTTTGGATCAGTGTTCCCTGTGGCGCTATGCCCTCTTTCAGAGCTCCTCTGTTGGTGATCTGTTTCTTGGCCCCTGACTCTCTCCTTCTGTTGACACAATGGGCCCTTTGTACCTGCATATACTACTGCTGTTGGACCTTTCCTTATATTCCTGTCAATTATATACAATCCAACTCCAGCCATCCCTCTTGTTGCCACTTCATTGGAGAGAAATGCATTGAAACAGAGACTTGGGAAAAGACTTGCAGGAATTTGATTGTGCAGCTGATAAGTTCCATATAGAGCGGGTAAACACGTTCTTATCTTGTTATCCAGCTTAAACATTTAGACATGATCTGTGGAGGAGGGTTTAAACGGACAAATCAAATCCTAATAATTCTGTTTGTCTTCCTCCTCTCTCTGCTCTTTTTCTCTATTTCTGTATCTCATCATGCAAAGAACCCCAGCCCACAAGCAAGAACAATGGAGAGGTCAGAAGGACCAGCCATTTTCCCGCATCTGCCGAATGCTCCAAAAATAAGTGTATCCGTGATTAAGTTCCCTAATGTGTGGCGTTTAAAGAGTGGTTTTCTGCAGCCGAGTTAAATGGTGGTGCCCTCTGTGAAGTATTAATGATGTGGATGGATGAATCAGGTCGGCACAAACCTGTTGACGGCAGCCGCCGCTCTCTTTTAAAGCTGCACCCAGACATCAGGCTTAACCGCTTGGCAAATTGGACATGCTTGTTGGCTGTAGCTCCAATTTATGTGCACTCTCCATTGCAGTTAGTCCATCTTCATTATTGAAATGGCCTCTCGTCAGGTCTTGACAGAGTGGTGGAGATAGTAAAGCAGGAAGCCAGAGCGAGCGTACAGGAGAATCATGAATAATGTGGAAAATAAACACATTTGAGGCACTAGAGCTGGCTGGCAGGAGGAGTGTTGGGAGTGTTGTTAAATGCCCGGCTTTCATTTTCTCTCTGCCGCGCTCCATGTGATTGTACGTGCAGCTTCTGCCAGGGGTTGTTGATGCTGTGGATCGGCAGCCTTGGGGCTTTATCTAACACACACACAATTGAACGTACACACCTACAAGCTGCTCTCGGTGATGAGGTCTAGCAGTACCTCTGTGGCCTGAACAGCATCCCAGCTGCGTCTTTTGTCGCAAACACATCCGAGACACACTTCTCGCTGGCTGCAGAGTATTTCTAATGTGCTGCTGTGGTGCCTTTGCTATTTTTCTCAGGGATGTTGTATTGATAAGGCTGATAAGGCCAGGCTTAGCTCATCTCAGCCAGTCGGTTCCAGTTCATGCCTTATTGAAGGGAATGTGTTTATTGCCAGAGGTTGAGCTTCAGTTTTTCTGTGATTAATATAACTTGACCTCAAAACCATTTCATAGTTGTGTAGATGAACACTTAAGTGCATGGGGGCTTGAGGTGTTGTGATGGTTCTCTTTAAAGTAAAAACCACATCTTGGCTGAGCCTTCATGGCCTGCTATTATAATTTTATTAATAACTTATAACTAATGTAGTTAATGTCCAAATATTGACTAATTGAACAATATGCCTTGTTATTAACCATGTTGCTTAAATATTACCAAATACAGGGCACCATTTTCTCCGTATCACTGCTTGTAACTGCGGAGAGCTTTGCTATCACCAGCAGTTGTACCAGAAGAACAATTCTAGCTGCATTTTGACCTCAGAAACCTTCTCTTTTCCTTGGCCCCTGTCATCTCAACAGCAGGAGCCAGAGGCTAGCAGAATTCAGAAGGGGAGATTAAATCCCAAAACTTCCCTGTTAGGAAGATAGGACATCTGGGATTACCAAGGACCTTCAAAGAGGGGTTTGCACAGTCCAGCATTTCTGATTGGTCCTTCACTTCTACCTTTCTCTTTCTGTAATGTCAGATAAAATCCACCACGGCTCATAAAATCTGCTTCAAACCTGGTTTCATAAACACAACATTTAAAGTCAGACATTCATGCAGCTTTAATCAACTGAGGAGACACAGCACAGACTGCGAGCCCTGATGCTGGAACCAGCTCCAGAATGAACAGGGATACAATTGTGACAAGAAAGCAGTGAAATTAGAGCAATAAAGCATTACTCTCTGGTAATATTACTCTGATTATTTCACAGGGCTTTGCTCCACAGCACAAACACCTAAACCCCTGTAGAAATGTGTAATATTAGCAGACTCTAAGTGAATGGAGCTAACGAGCACTTTCTCGTGTTTGAACCTCAGAGTGGGAGACAGCTGAGAAGACACAGCGTGAATCGAAGGGCTGCTGTGGTCTAGCAAGCTCCAGAATGAGAGATTGCTCCGAGTGTGACAAGAAAACATCAGTAAAACAGTAAAACATAAATCTATGATTGTTCCACAGTGGTTATGTTATAAAACTGGAAGAAATACACCTAAAGGCTGACAGAAACGTGTATGACCGGATTTTAAGTCATCGCTGCTGAGGCGAACGTCACCTGTTTGCGGGGCGCTCTGATCAACAGGGCACCTCCTGCCTCCAAAAGACAACACAGACAGCAGCATTCAGGATAACAAAGATGGGATTTTGGACAGATTTTCTGCCATTCATTTCTGTTTCTGAATGGCAGAAAAAACCAACATAATCTACAACCCTTACAAGTGTGTAAATTGAGTTGATACGGCTGAAAGAGACTTCCTGATTTTCCTGCCTGTGGAGGCTCAGCATCAGTGCTGACTCTGCAGCAAGCTACAAAATCTATGACGTTCTTTTAAAACAAAAGAAAGTGTCCTTTTAAACTTAACTTAGAAACATCTGTAAAATTCTAACTTTAATATAATTTTTTATAAATCAATGTTTCCCATCATCATTTTTTTCCCCAGAACTTTAGCTGAAGGTGTTAAAAATGACAGCATTGTGGAAAACGGTCAAAAAAGCTCAAGACAGAAATTCAAGTTCTGTTGAATTCAAATACTGTAATAGATCTGCTTGAATCAGACTTTTAGCAAATGTAACATAGAACGATTAAACTATGAAGAATTTCCTGAACAGGCTTTAAATGAATTCCTTATTGTTGCTCTTTTCAACTATATGGCTCTGAATAGATAATTATTTTGCAGGGCTCACATACACTCCAACGCAACTATCAAGCTGGCAGAAAATTGGCTTACATGGTGCAGTGCTTAAATATTAATATTACAACTTAGACCATTGCATCTCATAGGCTTTAGCATTTGTTACAAACTTCCAACACCTGCAGGACTTACAGTAAAGGTCATAGCCACAACTTTTTAATCAAAACAATTACTTTTTCAAAATAGCCCATCCACAGAACATCTAGAAGGGTGCAAAATAAAAGTGTTGATTTTAATGAAGTTTTTAAAGATGTTATATAAGTATTTTAGCTGCTGTTCTCTATAACGAAGTGGTTGTATTTACAATATTTGGAGCAATAAGTCTAAATGCTGAAATACCTATTACAAATTCTTATGCTCTTTACAGAGCATGGCAGCCCATTTTAATCATTATGTTCATTGTATAGCTTTGATTTTTATTTCTTTTAATAGTTACATTCCAATTAAAACTCTATTTTCTTCTAAACGTCTCCTTTAATATGTGGAATTGCATCATTAAGCTTTTAAAAATCACATACCCTACCTACAGGGTACCGGTACCTGCTGCACTCAGGAGTAGATGTGATGGCTCATGAGGTAATTACCCACTGAGCTGGTGTATATGCAACTGTAAGTTGAAGCAGGGGTTCCCTTCAGGTAGCTCTCCCACTCAGGTCAGTGAGCAGCTAATGACATTTAGAAGAAAGGGGATGAAAGAGATGGCAGTTGGTTGTAGCCAGTCGACACTACCTTTGTCTTATTGTCTACCGTCTGTCTTAATCTTCCAGCCACCCTTTTCACACCAGAAGGAGATCATGTTATTAGATCCCCTCCCTTGGCTCATTTGTCATCCTGCAGCACCACTCCTCCAGAGAGGGACTGCAGGGGAAGAAAAAAAGGAAACAATATAAAAAAACAGGAGATCACAACATCCAATGTTCATCATTTCAAGGAGACTCTGTATCTTGTTCTCTCACAATCACAGTAGATTTATATGCTTCCTTTACCACCCGGTTTTAAGTGGCTAGCAAACTTCAGCCTCTAAAAATAGTCATGCGTTATATACTGTAACCAATACAGAAACCATTAATCATTCTCTACCTCCACTTTTACCATCACGACTTTAAAAAGTAGTCTTAAGTGTTGTCACCACCTCAGTCACATCACTTTAATCCACCCTCTTTGAGCCTGGTTGTTCTGTTGCTACAGAGGGAGGGAGTCAGTTAATTACAATAAACAAATATGCTCAGAGCCGCCTATGTGAGTTCGCACAGGTTGACAACTCTGCTATAAATGTTAAATGAATCTTAAAATAGTGCAGTATGGCTTATAGTTGCCATAGAGATCTCAGCCTGGCTGTGTGTACTTTCTTGGTTGGCAAAGTTTAAATTAATCTTAGACATGAATCTATGATACAGAGAAGAAATGAGTGATTGTTTGTTTCCCAAAGGGCTTGTTTGATATCTATATAATGATTGAAATTTTTATCCATTTATCGTAACTTTGTTTCTAATTTCACTCTCGTGTTGTGATAAAAGTCTTGCATACTGTCATTAGTTTCGTGCATTAGAAACAAGGCAGTCGTCTTTGAACAATACCCTTTCTGTCTTTGTCTTTCAACAGGTGGGACAGTCAAAATGATGCATAGGTGGTGCAGCGTTTAGCCGTATTGATGGATGTGTTAACAGACAGCGGTCTCACATTGATGGTGAAGACTTCGGAACCAGAGAATGCAAATGTCCTGGACAACACAGGTAACAGGATTTTTATTTTTGTATTTTTTTTTTACATCAATTCCTCATAAACTTGACATCAAATTAATAGAACTTTAGTAGCATGTTATTTTTGCTTTTTAATAGTTTTGCAAATTAGCTTTGAACATTTAGAGAAGCTTTTTTTTTGTTGTTGACCCAAAAGAAAAATATTTTTAATTTATCCAAGAATATGCAAGCGCTTGAATATTTCTCCTGAATAAATGAAAGCTTTGAAGAGACAATTAGTATTAGCACATACCCTGGAACTAGCTTCCTTGAATTAGTTTTTCATCCTTGGTTTTAAGCTCTTTGACAAGAAATAGGGAGCGTGAAACACATCCTGCCTTTTTAAAATGAGAAGTCGAAAAGAACTATTAAATGAGTCTTTTTAAGCTATTGTTATCCTCCCTACTCATGCCTTCACAACCTGGAAAATATGGCATCTACCTTCTTCCATAAAAGGTACAAATGTGTCAGCAGGTGCAACAATTAATGCTGTCACACATGTTCACATTCATTAGTGGGAACTAGAGAGGCATATGTGTGAATTAAGCTTAGTTTAGGTTTCATTGTTTATTATTGAGGGTGGATTTTGTGTAGCTTTATACCTGCTGACATACTTCTTTGTGAAGATGTTAACATAAATCATCTGTTCTATTCCTTTTCTTATTTCATTGATTTCCGGGCAATATTCTTTAAAGTATATTTAAATGATAATATGTGGGTTTTAAACTCTAGTTGTCAACATGAATGTTACAGTAAATTCTGACGTCCTGTTTGATTATTTCCCCAAGTTAGTCCAAGAGATTACAGCAGGTACCTGTCAGACATTTCCGCAAAGCAAAGCTACATTTTTTCATTATAGAGATCTCAGTAGGGGAAAGAGAGGGTAAATCAAGAAAGACAGGAAAGATGAACTAAATTAGAAAACAAGAACTGCTGTGCATAGTCCCCATCTCTGTCAACCAGTATGTCAGCTCTCCATCAATGTTGGTCCCTTGTTTCAAATACAGGTATCTTTGAAGTCAGATTCTGATAAAAACATGCAGTAGTGTGATTATATGTTTTTAGCTAAAGTGAAGTTCCATCAGAGGGGCATCCAGACACCAAAGCCAGCTTTGTTAGCTTCTTTAGCACAGAAAAACAGTGGAATATGAATCCTGGCAGGTTCCAGTTTTGTACAGCCTGCAGAAAAACATTAATCCTCTGTAAAAAAAAATAAAAAGCTGTAATAATTTCCTCTCACTGGTCAGAAAAACAAAGCTACTCCTACATGTTACATTTCTGCACTGTTCTGCACACATGTCTCAAAA
This sequence comes from Craterocephalus amniculus, assembly GCA_036024015.1. Lineage (NCBI taxonomy): Eukaryota > Metazoa > Chordata > Actinopteri > Atheriniformes > Atherinidae > Craterocephalus > Craterocephalus amniculus. Next base: position 27,968 of record JAVQJG010023936.1, read on the forward strand.
ACTCATTAATTAAACATTGATTTGCACAAAATATTACCAATACATATGTTTTAAATATGACCACTTGCATGTTTCATTTTGAGGTGCATCACATATACATATCATTCAGCAATGTTGTAATCTACTTTTCCACCATGTTTTACTTTAATTTAGAAAAGGATCATAAAATGGCTTGAAAAATATGCACAAACTGGTGGGTCATTTCATTTCTGGATGCACGATCTATGCAGCATTGTTTGATATCTAAAAACAATAGTTTGGATATGTTTTAGATAGTATAAATAAAATTTGAATAAATCAATGCTGTTTCTTTGATAGTAGCATGATTGCTGTCTGGATTTGACACAGGTTTAGAGCAAAGGGGGTGGAAAAGTTTTGTGTTATAAAATACAATCAAAGAGGCAGGACAGACGGGCATCGTGCAATCAACTGAATGCCTGCAGCACAATTATTTTAAGGACTTGTTGACCCACGGGTTTGTGCATATTTACCAAGTCTGTTCAGTCCCTAACTTCTGACCCTGTTCACCTCTACCATATTTGCATAACCAGACCAATCTCCTTGTCTCAGCAAGTGCACCTAGAGCACAACCTTTTGCCTTCGGTAGGGGAATAAATAAAGAGAATTTTATGTACAGTTTAGAAATGTGAAGATTGTTGAGATGACCAGCTGCAGCCACATAACAGGCACAGCTTATTATTCAAGTAGAGTGAGAAATGCTGAAAAAAAAATGGGTCAGCCTACCAAAATAATAAGATCCCACACTGGAATTCCATTATAACTACAGTAGTACTCACGCACCCGCAAGCCTCCTTCAGTCACATTATACTGCCAGGATTTTTTTTAAAAATCCCACAGCTTTATTTTATCACAATATTTTTTAACACTGGAACTATGATGAAAGTGTGTTGGGAGCGTCAGCTGAGATATGTCTGTTCTGTTGATGATTGGCAGTTTCCAGGATGTCTGTCCTCTGGTGGGGTAAGGATCTACTATAGTAAATTCTGCCGATAGACTAAGGAGAACACTGGCTTTTTTGCAGGTCCTGAAACCATTAATATTTGATTTACTTGGTGTTATACCCAGCATTGGGTGTTGATGGAACGATTCAGTTCTCCCTCAACCGGCTTTCTTCAAAAACAGACTGATTTCGCTAACAGTGGTGAGTTTGCTGCTCCTGGAAGGGGAAAAGAATGTCATCTGAAATAAATGACTGATTAGCAGCTGTATGCCAGCTGCCAACATCCAGCGAGTGAGACTTAACCAAGCTCCACAGATCCCAAGATAAGGTTTATCTTAATGTTTCAGCTCTGGCCAGGCTCAGTGGGGACTGACGGGTCCCCTCTGTGAGATTCACACAGATTATCCTCAGCACTCGCTTGCTCCTCAAGAGGCACCCAGAGGAAGCAAGAGGGAGAGAAAGTAGGAGAAGAGACCATCAAAAAGTAGAGGAACGGGTGAAAGCGACTCCATTGAGCAGGAATAGGGCATCTCTTTGAGGAGGATGACTATGAATCATGCCACAGTTACTCACCACTTATTATGAACATCCTGTACTGACTGGATTGATCCACTCTACCGCCATTCACAAAATGTCACATAGTGGAGAAGGAGAAAAGCTTCTGTGGCTGACCGAACCGCTGGATGAGTGAACACCCCAGGCAGCTGAGCCGCAGAACGGCTAGCTCTGCATTTTACAGCTGTAAAAATCTCCGTATAAAACGGATAATGAACAGGAAGTTCTATGTGTGTGTGTGTGTGTGTGTGTGTGAGTGTGTGCAGAGCAGAAAACAGTGGAAAAAGAGATGGAAAATGGGATGGCTAGAAAGAATTATTTCATAAGCCATTAAAAGGGAGGAAACGCTCATGTCAGCTGTTTTCATTTGCATTGCTCTTCATATTGTGAGATTTGATCTAATTTCTTTGCCTGCATTGGGTGAATATAGGAATTTAATTTGGCTAAATATCTAGAATACACGGTGTTCGTCTGGAGACTATAAAACTTTTCTCTTTTTGTTACATTTGTTCAGTGACTGTGAGGAAAGAGAGGAAAGGGCTGTGTGTGTGTGTGTGTGTGTGTGAGTTTGTGCATGTGTGGCATCTGACAGATTATTAGAGCGGGCCACAGGAGCCAACTGGTCTCTCTGCTCATGTCCATGACCATGTCCCTCGGCATGGGCTTGTTTTCCTGCAGAGCTGCCTGGCACAGAGCAGCTCAAGGCTTACCTCAGGTGGATGAAGGCCTGAGTGTTATTGCTAGAAAAAGAGAAAGAGAAAGAGATGCGACTGAGAGCTCAGAGCACTAACTGGTCTGGTCTGGTCTTGTCTAGTTTGGCGGTGGCTGGGCTGTCTAGCATGGCTGGGCTTGGCAGCACTGGGGATCAGAAGATCACTACCACCTGCCAGCAGCCGGGGTCCTTCCATATGCTCAGTGGTGAATGTCCATGGCAGATTGCATGAACTGTGTCACATCCAGCTCAGCTTCTATTCAAGGAGCTTCTCCCCTGATAACACTATTACAGAACCACAACGGTGTTAGGTTGATATCAGAGCTTTTTATTTATTTATTTTTGTTAGTGTGTGTACTATTCTCTCCACAAGTCGGATATTGAGTCCTGGCAGCGGTAAGCATTTTGGATGTCTATCTTGTGTACATTTGCCCGTTCAGATGCAGTAGTAACATTATGCTGTACCATATCAGCGAAAATGAGGCTGCTGATCCCCCTTTGACCTCTGATGTCAAACTCGATTTGTCAGCTATAGTCATTGCTGCAAGACCGTGTGTATGTGTGTGTGTGTGTGTGTTTGTGTACCTGTCTGACTGACTGATCTGTGGCACATTCTGAACAGCTGAACAGCTAATGGTCCAGCTGGAGACAGATGGCCTCTCGATAACACGATACCCCCAAGCCAATATTCACACTCTATCACTCTCCCTCTTATGCACACACACATGCACATAAACACTCATGAATGTACAAACGCTTTTTGTACCACACTAAAAATTCAGGCACATGCCCACTGGTTAGGAGAGATGGTTAATCCATTATAAACCCGGAGGAAATACGTTTCTCAATATGAGTTTAATGTTTCACAGCAATTTCGAATAATCTTTTGGCAACATTAGGGCTTCTTGCGAACACAACGGGGGCAAAAGGCTGCAAAAATCTTTTTCCTTTTCTGGCCCTTCGCTGTTTGTGTGGCTTTACCTCCTTACAGAGCTTCCAGAGATAACCAATCAATTCTTTATATCTGCCCACAAAAAATCTAAATTTGAAATGGTTTTAAAGGGTCAACCACTGAATACTAAATGTGGAAAAGTGTCTGAACTGACCCTACATAGAGAACATGTGTCAGTCACATGCTTTCACTCTGAGGTCATTCAGGCTCACAGATTGAAAGGAGCTGATGGCAAACGCCTTGCAAGAATGCTTCTGCCGCCTCTGACAAGTTGTTGCTATCACAGTTTTCTGACTCTGGATGGAAAAATGTGAGAAGATTCATGTTTCTGCTGAGGTTTTCTTCATTGATGGACAACGGTAGCACGGTTGTCTACTTTCAGTAGGAGTTCTTGTTGCTCCACCGTGTCCGCGGGCCTGCAAACCCAGAGAGACCAGCTCTCAGAAATTTCATTACCTCATTAAATCACTCGCAAATCAAATCCATATTCAAAGATTTACTCATCACCAATGCAACCATGCACGATGCTGTTTGCTAAGCAGTCTCCCCCTCAAGCATTTATCACTACCTCAATAGTGATTAGGCACATCCATTCTAAAATGGGGGTTGTTACTAGTTAACCTCTGTGAGCACATTAATTGCTGTGTTACATTTTTCAATTTCACATTTTTTTCCCTGGCATCGTTTTAAAGAGAATGTGTGAGGCAGCAGCTTGGGATTGTGGAAAGGGAGGCAGGTGTAGATGATATTGGTTATACAGTCTCCAACATATGGGCCTGTCGTATCCCATGTGTACATACCTGCCTCCGCTGCTGTCATCTAATTATGCAGAGCAAACAAAGCGATCTGCCTGCTGCTACAAGCCTGCTTCTCTGAGTTTTGATTACACTTTGAGTTTTGTTACGCATCAAATGGACGTTTTCGACTGATTCAGACACTGTCACAAATGTCTTCGAGTAAAATCAAAAACTGTACTTTCAGTTAACTGATATTGTTGCTGTCAGTCTGTCATTACATGGTGTGCTGGCATTTTGAAGAAAAGTTGGAAATGCACCTAAATGGAAGGTGAAATAAAACATGACAACTGCTTTTTGTCATATATGAAGTAGATTGCAATTTCTTGATACTGAATTTACTAAACTGAACTTAATGTAAGGGCAGTACCCCTCAATTTTAAAAGTTGACACCATTTCCTAGAGTCTAATTGCAATGTCCCTGCCATGCTTTACTCAAAATACCACAGCAGGACAGTACAGTAGCACATAAATCCAACAATCTTCACTTTGAATTTACACCTCTGTTCACATTGGACTGCATGAAAGTCTTAAGTGAGTCACCTCCTGCACTCTGGTACTCTATAATCCTCAGATAACAACATCAGTCTATGAAAAAGCTCTAACTGTATAGCTAAAGAGCTCACACAGAATACTGAGCTCCAACTACTACCCACCAAACCAACAGAGAAATACCTGAGATGCAGTTTTATTCTCAAATACTTGCAATCCCCTCATAGGCAGTTCTGCCACGGAGCAGTCTTGTGAGTCATGCTTCGAACTGGCCCAGGTTGTTAAAACACTGCAACACACAACGAAACAGCCAGCTGGCAGGTTTATACTCCAGTCAAAACTCATGTAGTAGTTCATCCATCACATATTGGCTCCATAAACCCGGGCCTTCCCTGTTCCTCCATTCTGTGTTTTATTCTGGTTTTTAGAGGTCAGTGCTAAAAATTGATGCTTACATTGGCTACTTTTCACCAAAGCTAAGAAGTTTGTTCAGGTCGTTATCGAGCTTGTAATCAAGCTAGTCAAATGGAGAATTGGAATCTTGCATTGACAATGAAAAAGTAATAAAATAAATAAATAAATGATTAATTAAATAAATAAGAACCACCTTTTAGTAATCAGATTACCATATGTAAATAAAAACAGCCTATCTGATCATTATTAACTCATTTCTTCCTTAAGTGAACTGTAATGATAAGATTTTGCTTTTGCAAAATAGCAAAGCCAAAAACAACAATTAAACCTCACTTTATGGCTTTTATTTCTTACAATATGTCGCCTAATTAAATGCAGTTTTAATGTTGCTGTGGGGTTAGGAAAGACTTATAGTACCCATACAGAAGTGCTGTTTTATATTTCCATAAACTAACTGATTTCTGTAATACTAATAAACACATTTTTCCGCATTTAAATAGCCCCTTTTAACATTATATCTCTACCATTTACTTGCTATTATGCCATTAAATGAATGTTACATTTCTACAAATCACATGCAAGTCGCTAAGACTCATTTCCACTCATGCAGAGACATTACACTGCCTCTAAGCATATGATATTACTGCTTATTGTGGACTATTAAATAAACAGCTTACATTTCTAGTAGCTGTTTATCACTTTAATGTCTGCCTCCAATTTAGTTTTATAGGTGAGGCAGGTGGCTTCACTTGTCGTATAGACTGAGCTTTTACTCTAAAATTTCCAGCAATGATGGGTTATATGTTGTCTAATTTGAATTGTTAATACCTCTTATGGAATCTGGTACAAAAAGTGATTAAGTACTATTTGAGACTGGCATGACAAAATGACATTTAATGCTCCTGGGGGTTAATTGATGCTAATTATATCTGAGCACCCTAGAAGAATGTGAGGTTAACTACAGAATAAAAGCAATGTTCAGACTTATAGTTCAAATAACTGATATCTTTTCCTTCTTCCCTGCAGGAGTATGTGAGCAAAGTGGTGAACTGAGTCTGTGTGGGCTTGTCGATGCTGCTCTCCCTCCATCCTCCTTACCTACTCCTGCTGCAGAGACTTCACAGCAGCCCTGCCCGACACAACAGAGGACCACGACCACACCAGCATCCGTCCCCCTGCCACTTGTTAGTGACCCCTCTCTGGAACAAACTGTGGCCCCCTGCCCTCCCTCCAATGACGCTCCCTCACCTGTGGTCCCCCACCTTCAGCGCACTCAAGCATCACTTCCCACCCCAGCTGTGAACTCCTGGGGCCAAACAGGAGATACCCAGAAAAGTCCCCTTCCCCTGCCTGTGTCCCTCCCTCTGCCGGCTGCAATGATGGAGCCTGGCACTGTCTCTACTCTGACTGAAGAGTGTCTTCTTCAGCCAGCCCGAACCTGCCTCGGCTGCTTTATTGAAACACGTGATGCTAGTGACACTAATTCCATCCCGAATCCACCCCACGACCCCACCGCCAACCCCGATACAGACCCTGGACTAAGTGTTCGGATAGGAGATGTGAGCCGAGAGGACTTCTCTGACATCAACAACATCAGCATCCAGTGCCTGAGCCATGCGGGGGAGACAGTGAGTCACTACGGGGAGCAGCTCCTCTCAGACCAGCTTCTTAGCTTTCCCCTGCCGAAAGCTCCAAGCGAGGGCAAGAGAGCAGATGGGAACAAAACAACAGAGGAGTGTGATGACCCCGAGGATGATGCAACAGCTAAGAACTTGTATGAGGGACTGTTACTGGACAAAGTTAGTGGAGAAGAGGTTCTGTTGGCTAACGCCAGTCAGGACTGGGGTTATTTTGAGTCTTTCATCAGTGAAAGTAAGATGGAACTGCTGGACCTTTGTTCTAAGAATGAACTATCGGTCAACCTTTTCTCTGAGGAGGATGTTGACAATCTATTTGACGATGAAGATGACGATTCAACATTAAGCAGCGATGTCTGCTCTCTGAAGATTCGCTATGAGTCTTTCCAAGACAACATGAGGGAAAAAACAAACGTGCTCCAGGAGGAGACGCAGTTTAACTTCTTCCCGAGCATCCTTGCCAACTGTGCCAAGAAAGAGGAGGGAGCGTCAGTCTTGAGGAGGAGCACAGAGGAGCTACAACCCAAAACGGATGAGCTCATTGTGGAGGCAGCACAAGAAGGGAAAGCTGGGGACTGCAGTGGTCGGAGCCCGCTTGATGGCTCTCAAGGCTCCCCCATGTCTGCCTCCAAAGTCAGCTACCTAATAGACTTCAATTCCACCGAGGAGTCGGGAGAATTCAGTGATGACAGCTCCTGCACTGGCTCCTCCTTAGACATGCTGCAAGAGGGCAAGTTTAAAAAGGGTCACTCAAAGAGATTTCTCAGCCCCTCAAACCCTCTGAACTACGGCCTGCGCTCCAAGCGAAAGGTCCGATATAGTGACGATTATTTATATGATGTTGACTCGCTTGAGAATGAAAAGAATGCTGAGAAAAAAGAGAAAGCTCCTGCAGGTCAGAAAGAGGAGGAGGACGTGGACTGGTGCCCCAAAAAACGCCGGAAATCCTGTCGCAAAGAGCCGCCTGTGGTCATCAAGTACATTATCATCAATAGGTTTAAAGGAGAGAGACTCATGTCGGTGAAACTGGGCAAGCTGGACCCTGTGGATGCAACTGTGAGCCTAAATGCTGACACAGTAAGCAAATATGAGACACTGGCTCCTCTGAAGGATTTCTGGCAGGAGAAGCAAAGAGAAAGACAGGAACAGCTTAAGCTGGCTGCCAGAGATAAACAAAAACGCGGTTTTCATCTAAATGGACGCCATCATCGCCCTTTCAATTCTAGTCATCCCAAAAGGAAATACAAGATTGCAAACAGGCTTAAGGTTCAGAGGATTCACACTGTGGAGCAATCAGCAACAGCACAGGGCTCTCCTCTCTCTGATCAGGGCCAGGGCGCTGTCACTAAAGAGGAGGCCACCCCCACAGTAGGAGGAATAATAGCAACCCCAGGCTTCCCAGTCACATTAGACACAAACTCTATCACGTACACAGTAACAGCCAAGAGCCGCTCCCAGGAGATGGAAGAGAGGGAGGGGAGGAGATTGGGAGGAAATAAACCAGTCAGGATAAGGAAATTCAAAAGCGAAGCCAGGCTGAGGAGCACGAAAATGAAAGCGGCAGAAAGAGAGGCGGGGAGGAGCGTGACAAATGAAACGGATGCCTGTGTCACTGCGGCACAGATTGAAGACCCTACTGCTGGGCTAGAACAGGCAGGCATTAGTTCAACTACAGTCAAAGCCCATTTCTCTGACAATACCACCACTTCTCACACATCTGAAGAGAAATTTCCCTTTGTTTCATCCACCTGTGACGCTGAAAAACCGCCCTCCACAGACGAGGTGCAACCGGGTGTCCCTGTCATCCCGGGAGGCTACCTGCAGACCCTGTTAGACGCCACAGACTCCTCTGGTGGAGCAACCATCTCCTATTTCCCACAGCAGTCCTCTAGGCAGCAGTATCCTCTGGGGCTGTCCCTGGAGGAGAAGCAGTTTGCCTCTCTCCAGCTCGCTCAGAGCTGCGTCCTCTCCCCGCCCTCTGAGTCGGAGCTCCAGCAGTCTCCCCAGAACTGCCCTAGCTTCCCCCAGATGTGGCACCCACAGCTCTGTGCAAGCCACAGCCAGAGCTTTGGGCCTGAAACCCCTGAGACTCCCATCTTACCCAACAACTTCCCAGCTGCTGTGCCCCTGAATGACAGCCTGCCAGTGTCTAACTACAGCCAGCTGAGCCCTGAGGCTGACAGGCTGCTTTATGAGAAGAGCTACCTGACTGAGGCGGGGCTTCAGCCTGGGGCAGATCTGCAAGTGTGTCAGTCTGCCTGTGTGGAGGGCCAGGTGCAGTACCAGAGAGGGTCCCTGTGCACAGACAATGGTAGGCTCATCAGCTATGACTCAGTGGGCTCTCTGTCAGCCTCCTCCAGCAATTACAGCTCTCTCAGCCTCAAATCTTGTGAGCGAGAGGGTGAGGAGGAGGGCCGAGACAGCTTCTTAGCTCATTGCAGTCCTAAAGTGGTGATTCAGCAAAGTGTGGATGCCCTTACCCCACTCAGGGAGTCCTCAGACCTGCTGGATATCTCTAACTTCACTCCTGACAAGTTCAGACACTCATCACTGTCAGAGCTTTCGCCTCCTGAGACCCCCAACCTGTCCCCCCAGGTCGTGGGGCGTGAAATGAAGATGGCAGGGAATGCTGGAGAATATCAGGATATGAATGATATGACTATGGACTGCAACAGGGAGGTAAAGTGGAACTGTGATACAGTACAGCAACAGGAGCACACAGCCAATGCCTACACCGTGGAGGACAGTCAGTTTCCGCTGCACAACTTTGACGGTCAAGATGTCATAGGTTTAGATAAAAAGGAGCTGGGAGCTACCGAGTTTGATGAACAGACTGGTGAGATTTTGGCTGGTGCAAAAAGCATAAAGTCAAAGAGGAAAGGTGGTTGCAAACAGACGGCTGTGGGACAGAGCCCAAAGAAAGTCCGGGCTCCAAGAGCTCCCAAGTCAGAAAAGGTTAAGACTCCCAAACAGAACTCTCGGTCCACCAAAAAGATAAAGGCCATGTTAGAGGGCAAGGCAGCAAAGAACCAGGCAGGCGGTTGTGGCACAGGCCTGACTGACAGTAGCAGCACTGGGGACTGGCCTGGCACTGGCTGGTCAGAGAGAAACAGCTTGGTAGGGGATGACCAGAGAGAATTTGAGGAGCCCTCCAATATTCTGTCCAACATTGTCTCTGGCATGGCTGAAGTCCAGAGGTTCATGATGGCCTCCATTGAGCCACTGTGGAATCCGATGTCTGAGGCCTGCATGCCCCCCGAAGCCAACAGCCTCAACCTAAAGACCCTCAAAATCTTGGCTGGAACGGAGGCTGACCTGAAGAAGAAAGGAGCTGTGTTAACGGGGACTGGCAGAGGCAGAAAGGCGGGTGGAAAGGGAGGCAAAAACCAGGCCAAATTCAACCCCACTCATCCCTTATTCCCTCAACTAGCACTAGGGTGTAACATGTTTGATAAACCCAACTTTATTAACCCAGGGCCTGCACACAAAAAGCTGTACCGCCACAAGACAAGTGCTAAGTTCCCTCGGATTGAGACACTGAAGGGGAAGCGAGCTGAGAGAGACCCAAATAAGGACATATCACTGATGACCTCTTTTGAGAAACTGAGGTAATATTTTGTTATCAGCAGCTGTTTCCCCCCTTTCTCTCACCCCCCCCTCACTACCTTCTCAGCCCTCCCTCCCAAACATACCTACACTGACGCTATGCCAGAGCTGCATGAGTACTACGTTTCCCTTGACTCCTTCCACTTCCTTTTAACCCACCTGAAGAGGAAATTAATATCTGCATGACAAACTTCTTGTACTTTGCAAACTACCTATTGAGTGATTGTGTCAAGCTTGATTGAGATTTGAAACTACCATGGCTGCATTTTTTTCTTGCTTTTGTTGTTTCTGCTTTGTTTGTTCTTATAGTCGTTTTTGTTTTACTTTTGTCTGAAAAAAAAAGAACAAGCCTTGAAAACAGTTCTGTCGCCTTTTTTGGAGAACTTTGTTTTTGTATTTTCTCAGCAGAACTATCTTCCCCGAATTACATATTTATTTCCCTTTTCCCTGAAAATGTAGCTATATACACAAATGCATTGAGTGACATCTACACACCCTCCCCCCCTCCTCATCTGTTTTTGTATGCAGAATATGGATGTCCTGTTGTTGCTGTCCTTCATACACTGCCTGGCTCATTGCAAGAGGGAAGCCTACAATTAATGAGCTCTGTTTAAACCCAAGACATCTTTAACTCACGAGATGGGACCATTTTGTATTGATTACATATCAGACGTTGTCTTTTTCCCCTAAGAGTTGGAATAACTCGCATTTCTTTTAATTGAGCATTTCTTTCTTTTTTTCCTGGAGTTTAGAGGAACTGGTGATCAAAACTGACATTTTTACGCCTTGCAAATTCATAAAAGCTCCATCCACAGAGTATTTTTGTCAATGTTGTTGTACAGGGACATGCAATATTTGCAAAAAAAAAAAGAAAAAAAGACTATTATAATCTTAAAATCAATGTGCCAAAAGTAACAATGCTGTGTAAATGACCTCTTATATATGTGTGAATATTGGCTGTTCCTCTTTTCTATCCATTGGAATATTGGCTGCTCGGGTTGGAATCTCCTTCAAGAGACTTGCAACTACAGGAATTCTTTGAGACTTTTTCTCTCTTCTCTGATGAAAGGCACCAACAGCTAGCAGTGGTACACCACCACTTACTAAACCAAATCAGAAAGACTGAATTCTCCTAGTTCCCCCCCACTTTGTTTGCCAAATTCAATTTACCTCAACATCGCCTGGCACTGAGAAGCAACAAAAAAGAGGCAAAGGGGAGATCTGCTCTGAAGGCCACTGCAGAGGAAGGAGATGAAAAAAGAGAAGTTCAAACCAGCTTTCTCTGAGTCTGGACCAAGGGGAGTGTAGTAGTGCAGATGTCTGAGGGTAAGCAAGGGAATTATTTGTCATTTTTGGGGCTGGGCCTCACTGAATAGCTGTTTGTACTGGAAATTTCAGGCAGATTATTACACATAGAGATTCTGATGCATGCATCAGCTGTGAATGGACAATTTTGCAGTTCGGTTTATTGTGAATGTGAAAGCAGTTTTCAGTACAAATGGAATCAGTAGTCTTGTAAATGAAGGAAAGCATGTCTTTGCATTTGCTCAACATGAAAATTTTACTTCTATCTTACCTGAAATGATCATTTAAAACTGTAACTTTCTTATTCTCATGCATTTTATTTCTTAACATTGCCTTACTTTATAAGTTGCACCTCCGGTGTCTCATATTGTTGAGTTCACTCTTCACATCCTGTCTAAATTGAACCCTTTTTCTTCTTGATTTACAAGGAACATTTTATTTATATGTCCTTTCCTGTCATCTCTGTTATATTCTGGCAGAAAATAATGTCACCAGAGATTCAAAGCCACAAAAACAACTAAACATTATTCCGATCTGATCCAGTGTATTCCCCTACGTCATTACTATCAATTACTTTGGGCTCATTCACTACCTCAGAGCACTGAAATAAACATCTAAAAATCCACCTTAAAATGAACCATACAATCATATAAAATCTTTAGATTTTATACACTGAAGGGATTTCAGGAGGAAAAATGCAGAGCCAATCAAACAGTTACAGAGTATGTTTTACAAACGTGTACTGAAACAAGGCTTACACTTTCTGTCTTTTGAACAGTAATATAATTTTTGAACATGGCAGTAATTACATGAGATGTGTGGGCAAATTGATTGATTGATTTAAAAACAGGCCTTGTCACACTGGATATGGCAATTCTGACACACAGGTTATAATAATTGATTGCTTGCATACGGCAAGAATCATGATCAATCTTTCTGTGTCTATTTGTTTTTCTCGTTTCTTTGCCATGATCCTTTGTTTTTTTCTATAGTGTATCAGGGTTAGGACCAAGACAAGCTGCTGATGGGAAGCTTCACATGGGCTGCAGGCCCATTTAGTCTTCTCTCATTTCTGCCTATTGTCAAATTGAATGTACTTCTCTGAGTTCATAATATTTTTCTTTTTTTTCCTCTTCTTTTTACTTCTTTCTATTCAAAAAATGTGCCACTGTTGAGCTGCCTCATGTTAATGGTGCTAAGAAAGCTTTTTTTTCTGTCCTGTTTTATTTTTATTTTTTAATTTAATTCTATTTTTTTTCCCAGAGTTAACAAAAGAAGAAATGCAAAATAGATTAGGTACCTAACCCTCTTTATGAATGTATATTAAAATGTTATGTTTGATGTATTCACTTCATGATTCTTTGACACTGATTGGAATTACTTTTGCTCTTTTCATTAAAAGATTACCGAGCTTTATATATACTGTCTAGAGTTGTTACCAGAAGGAATCTTAATGAACTCTTGACACTACAAAATCTTGTATATTTTTTGTGTGCCAATTTGTAACATATTTTGTAAGTGTATATTTTTCTTAGAAAGTGCTGTGAAGTATTTGTGTGTGTGAGTAACCTTTTATGCGCCTCTGTGGGCAGTGGAAAGGATATACAGTGACAAGTTTCTGGTTTTAAAAACCAAAATATGAAAGTATTAACAGAAAACTAGAAATATTTACATTTTGTTGGGAGTTTTGTAATAAGACCATGATCTTGTTGTGAGAGTGTTGTGTTACTGTGCAAAACACAAATAAGCAAAGGAAAAAAAAAAGAAAACTTGGGAAAAAAAATATAATTTGTGAACAATTTGCTGTTTTATAGATTTTCATGTAAATTATTTGAGTATTATTTTGTTTTTGTTTTGTTGTACTTGTTGCAAAGGTTTTAAATATTTGTGATCAAGCCTGTATGGTGATAATGTAATATTGGTAACTTGCTGAGTTTTGTAATAATGTTTATGGAGTAAATATACAAATTAAAATAAGATTTTGAATGCTGCTTTCTGAAGAGAGTTGGGTTGTGTTTTTTACCGCCCACCTATTGATACTTCTAGGACCTACATCACATTACAGTAAAGATGAAACCTCCACATTATTAAGATCTCTACAAACAAACACAGCAAACTCAAAATAGCTGTAAGAAAAGGCTAGGAGAAAAGGTTATAAAATGTTATTAATAACTGCTTTAAGATATGAGGAGTGAAAGTTAAGTAGCATATCTGTTCATCAAAGCATATCTGATGAATATTTCTCCATCTTAGTGTTGCGCTCATAATAACAGTAAGGAGGAAGAGTCAAATCTGTTTGTGCCATGAAACATGTCAGCCTAAAAACAACCTTAATATTTCCAATTAGTCTCTCCATGTTTGATATATTAGAAAAATCTTGGATGAAAGTCATTTTAATTTCTTTACAAGTCTGGCTTTAGCTCATGTTCTTTTAATGTCATATCTAATTAGCACTCAGGGTCAGGCTTTGCAAGAGTGACTGCTCATCCATAACTCTGAGCCTGGGCTGCTGTGGTCCACACTGCAACTCATCCTGGCATGCTTAATTGGAGCTGGGGATACAGTCTTGCACCATAAACAGATCCTGTGATGTGTGCCTCCAAATTTGTCAGCTGGTATTAGCATTGTTTTTGTTCTTTAGTCACCCGTAGCAGAGAAGGGAGAAGTCAAATTATAAGTGGGAATGTGTAATGCAATAGATGGTACACCTGTGGTTATTAAATGAGATCCTGCTTGTTTGTCAGCATGTGCTTACATTGCAGAGATGGATATAGGCAGCTCTGTCACAAAGACAACTGTGTTTCATTTGTTCATTTTTATTAAGAGGAATGACAGTTTGAGAGAATTAGCATGTCTAAATTCAAAAAGTGGCATATAAAGTCAAGAAATTACGAACAACTTAATTACTCCACAGATCTCGGCTGGCAGATTTGTTCAGTTTAAAAAAAAATTTTTTTTTCTCATACATGGCTTTGCAGACTAATCTGATGTGTTCAATCCACTGAAATAATTTTTTACAACCTCAAAGGTAATCCTGTTTGTGTCTTACAACAACAGCTAAATCCGTTTCAAAAGGTTACAGGAGCTGTCCAATATTCTCCCGTAGCATTAACTGATAGAAGAACAATATTCCCCAAAGATGAGCCCTTAATTGACCAGCATGGTGACATGGTTTGAATAGTCTATCACTGCAAGGTGGTTCCCAAAGCATATCTTGTTTTGGGCCCTTCTTTTCTCTGAAGTCAAGCTTTCTTAAACAGTCTTTATGCATGTTAGATATAACATGATTTGAAATTAGTCTAAGGGTAGGATGGCTCCACAAGAATACAGCACGAGAAGTTGAAGTTAATCTGACAGTCAAGTAAGGCTGTCATTCATAACATACTTGATTTCACCTACAGAAAAGATAACTTTAGAGGGCAGGTTTTTTGTTGTTTTTTTTTTATCATCAATTATCATAATAAATAAATTTATATTTTTTTCATTGTTCTAATTAATTCGAGAAAACATCACACGAATAACATGGGTTTGGAAGTTATATTAACATCAAGAAAGGAAATGTGAAGGCAATTATTATTATTATATAGCTATAATGTGCTTACATATTTATTTTCAGGTGTTATCGCATAAGTTTGAGGATGCCAATAACTGTCAAATAACGGAGGTGGGTTTATAAATGATACTGTGTTGCGTATTAACGAGAGAAAAAAAGATCTGAGTAATGGAAGCCGTGTACATATGGGCTTTTAGTGAAACAACGTTGCTGCTTTGTCTCCGGTCTGAATTAAGCAGAAGTTGAGAGTATTTGCATTTGCAACCGCACCGTGCCGCTACAACTGCTGAACAGAACCCACGTTCAAAACAAACATCCGTTCTCTGTTGCTTTTTAAAGCGATCACACAGTGAACCCTAAGGTAGGTCTTCCAGGCAGCCCCTCGTGTCACACAACGTAAATACGCACTTTGTGTGAATGAAAATGCATATAAATATACGTTTTTATACATTAGATATATTCAAACAAATCCATTTCATTTGTCAAAAATGATAGACATAAACCTAAACAGAAACTACAAAATATATGTCTACCTGCAAGAATACAATCAGGGAACAATTTATGACAGGCTCCGTTTCCGGAAGATCATTACAGCCTTCCTACAAGAAAGAAAATGGAATCCTAAGGTCTAACTCAGCCAAACCGTCAATCTTTCTCTCAGAACATCTTTAACAAACAGCTGTGTTCTCCGATTAGATTGTTAATAACATCGCCTAGCAGGTAATGTATCAGAAATTCAATGACAGGCGACACATTCCTTTTGATTATCTTCATTCTAACTGCCTAGCCTATTTTAGCTCGTTCGCTCCGGTTTGGTACTGTCTGTGAACGTCACTGGTTGACGTCGCTAGCTTGCAATAATGCTAATAGTAGCTTAATGTACATTTAATTGTATAATGAAAACGATGTCTAGAAACATTAAATACAAAATAGTGTTCAATTAGTGGTGTCCTTCATAATGTCAATAAATACCAGCAATGTTTCAATATCAAGTTGATGTAACTGAGGAAGAAACCACAGTTAGCTGAGATTAGATATCCCATTTGTAACGTATATAGATAGCTTCCAAGTTGGGTAGCTCTCTAGCTGAATTCTTTGGGCGTCTTGTTTAAGTTCGAAAATACAAAATATAACGAGTTATTTGTGTTATCCACCATTACACGTGTGTCTGTGTAACTGTATAAAACATTAATTACACCAACGGTATTCTTAAAACTATTACATTTCTCAGCGTTAGCGTCATTGCACAATGCTAATAGGTAGCTAACTAACGTTAGCTAAGCTATACGATGCCATTTTGTTTTTATCTCGACTTTGACCAACACACTGGGTCCCGATCGGACTTCAAAACACAATACTCAGTGTATTAATTACTTCATATACAGTAATTGAGATGTTATATTGTATATTTATATGGATAAACCAGTAAATTGTGCGTCATTATAAAACAAGTCACTTAGCCTGCTAGTGTTGCGTTTGTTTTAATGCTAGCATGCTAGTTTGCTTTGTAACCATTAAGCACGAGCCGCGATAACTTAAGCTAAGTGTATGCTAAATTCACATATTACAAATATTCTTTTGATGTGATGTTTTGAGTTTTCATAGGTTTGTTGCCATTAACTATCTTTGTACAAGCATACCTTTTAAAAATTCTATGTGTATTTACAGGTGACTGTATGGGTCTGATTCTGAAAACATGTTTAAATAAACTCTCTCAGCAGGAACTGGATCTTGTTGATAGTTGGAGAGCATCCCATTGACCTCCTCCCTCCCCTCAGAGTCAATGGAAGGGTCTGACAGTGTAGAACAGGGCGGCAGTGACCAGCCAGAGTCACAGCGCAGAAGGCAGCTTGATCGCCTGGACAGAGAGGAGGCCTTCTACCAGTTTGTCAACAATCTCAGTGATGAGGACTATCGCCTTATGAGAGACAACAATCTTTTGGGCAATCCAGGTAATTTAGGAGTTGATTGACTTTGACATGGATTTATAAAGGACTTCTTATGTTGTTTAAATCCTCAATTTCTTTTAGCAAATTCCATGCTTTCCCTATAAATGAGCTTGGCTGGAGACAGATGAAAAAGCTTTAATACATGTAAAATGTATGCACTGACATTTTAATGGTATCCTGGTAAGTTCACCTGCACTATTGGTATTAGTGGTTGTGAGTACTTCAAATGACAGAATGATGAGTTACTGGAAACAGCTGCTAACTTTAGGATGAATTTTTTTTAAATGAAGCCACGAGGGCAGGCGCACCATGTGTTCTGCTCTGTAGGTTAGGTTTGCTACATCTGTTTGCTTACATTAGCTGTATTTCCATTACCCTGGAAATGTGCAAAACCTAAATATCGCAATAAAAATCTGGTAATGAAAACACCTACATTTTGCGAAACCTTTCAAATATCGCTAAAATGTTTTTACACTCTCATGCAATGGTTTTCCAGATGTCTATATATAAAATAAATGTCTAAATATAAAATACAAAAGTGTAATGGAACGCTTTTTTGACATTTCCACTTCACCAGACGTTACGTAGAGGGTTATGTGACCAGTTTGTTTAAAGTAAGTATGACTTGTAATGTATAAATGGAGCAGATGGAAAAGTTTTGGATACAAATTATTCTTCAGGAAAATATAATTTCCATCCTAATAATAAACCCTAGTGAAATGCTCCTGAACACAAAAGTTTTTGTATTTCCATTCAACAAAGTGGAGTATTGTGGAATGCAATTTTATGAGAATAACAGCTTTTGCGCTGAACACCATTGAATGGAAATGCCAGCAAATTTTAGAAATATCACATTTTATTAGTAAAAAAAATGCTATGGAAACGCAGCTATTGTTGTATCCCATGCTGAAACAGTAGTAGTCCATTTAATGAGAAAGTTTAGTTGGGATGATCTGACGCCCTGCACACGAGTTCATGTTTTACTTTGATCTGACATTGCCCCTAAGGATTGTGGATATGCTGACATAATATAAATTGTTTAAAAAGCGTTAATGATTCGATTTAGTTTTTAAATTTCATGTATTAGTCTACAAAACAGTCGGAAAGAGACAAGAATTAGACATGCATCGCAATATTGTTCTATATTGACCGAAACTTTTAGTCATATGTTTATATTATGCTATTATTATGTTTATATTATGCTATTATTATCATTTTTTCCCCCCCAACTGCGGGTAGTGTTTTTTTTTCCTTCAAACACCTTACTTGGATTCCTGAGTATGTTCACAATGCCACATCCTGTGGACAGTGAGAGGTGTCCAAACTGTTTCCCCGGACAGTTGGAGGCGAATGTAAGGTTGGAGCATCTTTCAAGGGGAGGGCATTTAATGGACAGTGGCGTGCCCTGGTAAGTCTAGAGGTTTTTCTGGTGTCGTCCTGTTGTTGTGACAAAAGAGAGACAGCTCCCAGTCAACTTATTTCTTTTAGAGGATTAATGAAAAGGATGTTTTTATTTAGGGGGGCAAAGTTGTGCATTTGTAAAATATTTGGTGTAATGCTGCAATGTTTCTCTTCGAGTTGGTTCAGAGATGAGCAAGTGAACGAAACAGTTTGGAAATTTTCTTTTTCTTGAAAATATTGTGTAATATCTCCTCCAGGAGAGGTAACAGAAGATGAACTCTTCAATAGACTTCAACAAATCAAAGATGGTGCAGAGCAGCAGAATGACAACCCCACTGCTGAGAGTAGTGAGGAACCAGCTGGTAGGTTTAGTATTTGTTTTTTTCTTGTCAGTTTGATGGAATTTGTTGATATTGACTTTGTTTTTTTTTTTGTTTTTTTTTAAGCAGAACAACCAGAGAGTTCTGAAGATCCTGCCGGTGGAGACAGTCTTTTGGACTGGCTGAACACAGTCCGGCGCACAGGCAATACAACCAGAACCGGTCATCGTGGAAACCAGTCGTGGAGGGCTGTAAGCCAGACCAATCCAAATAGTGGTGATTTTCGCTTCAGCCTGGAAATTAGTGTGAACCGTAACCTGGCTGAACAGCAGGCAGCTGCTGAAGGGGAACAAGAACCCGAACAGCCCGCTGAGCAGCCTGCAGAGCAGCCCGCTGAGCAGCCTGCAGAGCAGCCCTCTGAACAGACCACAGAGCAGCCCTCTGAACAGACAGCAGAGCAGCCCTCTGAACAGCCTGCAGAGCAGCCCTCTGAGCAGACTCCTCAGCAGCCTCCTGAACTGCCTACTGAACAGCCTCCTCCTGAACAACCTTCTGAAGAGCTTCCTGAACAGCCCTCTGAGAGTCCAGAGGTGGTGGCAAATCCTGAACCACAGGTTCCCATGGAGACAGATGTTGTGGAAGAACCGGTTGTGGAGGAGGTGGCTGTCATTGTGGAGCCAGAGCCTGAACCCGAAGCGGTTGTTTCCCCAGAGTCAGTGGAGGAACCCCCCAGCCCGCCTGCAGCCCTCCCAGTACAAGCCCCGCCTTGTCCTTCTCCACGTAGAGGACAAAGGAGGGCCCGCAGCCGTAGTCCAGAACCGCGCAGGACTAGGGCCCGTCTAGCTAGGAGCCGTTCCCCTCTCAACTTAGACCAGCTTGATGGTTTACCTAATCCACGACATCCGTACAGCTCTCAAAGTTCTACTTCCTCCACGAACAGCCCCCCTGTGCCTCAAGTGGAGGGCAGTTCACGGACTCGACAGCACGTTCTTTCTAGACAAAACACAGCTGACATCGATGTTCAGCCACCAAGGGTTGGCGCAGAATCAGTCCCAGACACCCCGAGCAACGGATCCCAGGACGGAGAGACGGGAGCGGCTGACGGAGGTGGAGCAGGGCGTCGCCCTCCTACTATAATGCTTGATCTTCAGGTGCGTCGCGTGCGTCCAGGCGAATATCGGCAAAGAGACAGCATCGCCAACCGCACCCGTTCTCGCTCCCAGAACTCAAACAACACATTTCTGTACGAGAGCGAGCGTGGCGGATTTCGAAGGACTTTCTCTCGCTCGGAGCGAGCCGGCGTGAGGACCTACGTCAGCACCATCCGAATTCCTATCCGAAGAATCTCTGACGCAGGTTTGGGAGAGGCAACCTCAATGGCCCTTCAGTCAATGATACGTCAGATTATGACCGGCTTCGGTGAGCTCGGCTACCTCATGGACTCAGACTCGGATTCTTCAGATTCAAACCGCGGAACCAGCACACCCGCAGACTTGGAAACCCTTAACAATCCAGATGCGAATAATGCTGAAACCTCTGCTGCTGATGTCGATGAACAACCAATTGCTGCTGGAGGAAGGGGGAGAACAGTTGAAACAGACATGGATGAGAGCCTTCCCACGAGTCCGCCGGCGTCTGGCGGCAGAGCTCGGCCTAGACCGCCTATCAACCTGGAGGAGCCCAGCTCGCTGCCTTTCCTGCGACTCGCGCACTTCTTCCTCCTAAACGATGACGACGACGACCAGCCTCAGGGACTGACCAAAGAACAGATCGACAACCTCTCTATGCGCAACTTTGGCGAGAGCGACGCCTTGAAGACCTGTAGTGTCTGCATAACGGAGTACGCGGAGGGCAACAAGTTGCGAAAGCTCCCCTGCTCTCACGAGTACCACGTGCACTGCATAGACCGCTGGCTCTCAGAAAACTCCACATGCCCCATCTGCCGCAGGGCCGTTCTGGTCTCAGCAAACCGAGAGAGTGTGGTGTAACTCCTAACAGACAGCAGGCCTTTTTTTTCTCTCAAAATTAAGTAAAGTATAAGATACTCTCAGAACACATCTCCGCTGTTGAAATGTATTTCCTTCATTGTTGGCAAGTTTGATCATGAGTTTGCAGGGTTGATTTGGGACGCTCCTTCCTGTGACATCAAGATGTATTCTGTTTCTAGACATTTACTGATGCTGTACAGGATTGGACACGCAATGCATGCTGTTGATCAACCTGTTGCGACTATGCAGTGTGGCATTGCATCGAGCCATGCACACAGGCTGACCTCTGTATTATAATGAACCCTCTGATTACAAATGCTGCACACCGGCAGGTAGTTCAGGCACTTGAAATCTAATCTTTTGTATCAAATCCCAAATAACGTCTTACATACCATAAGTTGGGTATAGGCACAACTTTTAGTTGAACCAGTTCAAAGTATTAGCTGTAAATAAGCTTGTAAAAATGATAATAATTTTGAATCATACTTTGTATCATTGGATGTTTTTTGGGTTATTTCTCATGAAGATTTGGCTCACGTTAACTTCAGTGACTTAAACATCTATCAATTTATATAGCTGGTACCTGCGTGCGTAGCAGAGTTGTGTCCAGATTGCGATGTCCAAAGGATGGAGCGCATGAATTGGTTGGCGGTTTCCACTGTAACTTGTACCCCATTTTTTTCTTTTACCTGAAGGAAACAAACCACTCTTTTGCAGTGGTATTTACCATTAAAATTCTCAGTGTTCCAAATTGTTTGTGGGGGGAAAAAACAAAACTGTATTGGACTGGCACAATGGAAAAATTTCTATTTGGCTTTTGGGAACCTGTATGTAGCCTTGGCATTTTTTCATCAGTAATGATTCAGAAAGAACTAGAAATGGAGATGCTTTACTTTTGGTAATTTATGTTAGGGTTACTGTCAGGTTTTGAATTTTCCCACTTACAGATATTAAAAGGCATCATGTAAGAAATTGAAATGTAGTCGCTTTTGCTCCCCTGCACATGAACAGACATGTATTTTCTTGTACAATGATCTCCTGTCATTTTTATTACTCTTTTTTTCCTCCCCCCTACTACTTATTTGGTATCTGCAGACGTAAACTTCGGAAATGAACTGAAATGGAGATGACATACCTTTTTATCCCAAACAACAACAAAAAACAATCCAAGTTACTGATTATTTATCCAAAAGTTTGATTTATGTCTTGAAATATTCACATCATCGTCTTTTAGTCCAAGTTTCATTAGAAAGTCAAAACATTTGCCCAATGTGCCCTCTAACTGCGTCATGAGCAAATGCTCCAAACTCTTGTGCAATATGTGCAAAAGTATGGAAATGCAAACCAAGATATTAATGTATACTATTGTTAAAAATGGTTGTTTATGGCTAAAAATCTTAAATGAAGACTTATTACCCTTTACAGTATGTGTTAAAATTCATTTTATTTAGAAGTTATGTAGGTTTTAATAGCGTTGTTGATGAACAGGAACACAGAAGAAGAACAGAACAGAAGAAAAGGGCATCACTTATAGTGCCATTCTGTCATGTTTCTTGTTTCACTGTTTGATCTCTTAGCCACAATTATTACCTCCCTTTATGGGACAAAGGTTTGAATGCAAGTTGTTGTTGTTGTTTACCATACACTTTAATGAAATGTACGTTCCCTATGAGGTCAAGCTGATGTTTGGCTTGGTTCTGTGACCCACCCAGTGCAGTATGTTAACTGGGTGTTACATGAAACTAACCGCTGAATTAAACAAGTTGTTATGCCATGAAATAACGGAGCACAGGTATGCGTTCTGTACTCTTCTTTATGCTGTCGGATGATCTCAAGTTGCATGCAGGTAATCACATCACCAGCCAGTAGTCATTTAGCCTTTTATTTATTTAAACTTTTCTACACCAGATCTTTTTTTTCTTGTTCATAAACAAATGTATTTTTAGCAAAGAAAGGCTGATCTTATCAAGTTCCAGTGAATATCACCTGTCATCCTGTTGAAATGATTGTTTTGCTCTCTGAATAGTCCAAAAGTTGACTTCTTGTTCACACCAAAAGTGTAAATTCAACTACAAACCCAATGATAAATTATTTGCAAATCTGCTGATCCAGTATTTTTTTCTAAATTGAAAGCATTGGTTGTAGAAAGATTTCATTTAATTGAATTATATTTTGTTGTTTTGAATTTGATGGAAACAGTGCGTGTAAAGAAAAAATATGTTGCGATGCTACAACTTATATGTCTATTATTTGGTATAAGAAGGACCACCTTAGAGAGGAGGACCCTGAAGTAACCCTAGATGCACAGTTATTTGCAAAAACTGACTGCAAATTGTAAAGTGGTTTCAAGTTTGTAAAGTTGTTCATTTAAAATCTAAGATTAAGATGTCCTGGAAATGTCCCTGCATTGGGGAGATGCCAGAAAATCCATAAAGTATGCTTGTGATCTGTATTAAAACCAGATATTGCGGCATGAGCTCAGGAGCATTTCCAGGAATCACTATGAACACAGGACAAGATGCCGAGCAACAATTCAGATATAAAGCAGCACAGACCCACCAACAGCTGAGCATCTACAATAGCCTAGTATTTCAGATAATGGGAACAATGTTCTCTATTAGGCCCAGAGACTTGATAAGAGTGGACGCACAGTGGAAGACCTTCCACGTTCCAGTGTTTTTAGGCTTGCTGCTGTCATTAAACACGTACCAATATTTTTCGTAGTGTCTCGCAAGTTGCTAATTTTTATTTTTATATAGGCTATTCTAAGGTAAATCTAAGGTTTACCCTTGCTAGAATAGCTTATTTTGATTGCGAAATAACTAGAGATAGAAGACTGTCTACTGTAAACGCGCGTAGGTGGCGAGGGTTGCGTGGAGCAGTTGGATTAATGCGAACACACAAGGAAGTTCCGGATTGTGTCACACTTCTGCCAGGATGGCGCTCCAGACTACAGGGATTCGTTTCTTGCATTTTCACAGGCTCCATTTCAAGGTAAATGACACCATTAGATTTCATTTTAATACAGACCTTCTCGGTTTTTTTGGCCGAGTCTCTAAAGTCCGCAGTGGTTTTAATTTAACATTTGTGTGAGGACTTCCGTGTGAAGACTGCTACGAACGATACAGCTTTATAAAACTAGCACACATAATGCTAAGGCTACAGTTGATTTTATTTTTTTAAATAAAATGAATTATTAATTATGGAACCATAGTATTATGTTGCTGAAATATAACCCTTACTAACACTCAGCTAATGAACTAACACACCGGTCATCTCATGCAACACCACAGCGTGGCGCTCGTTAATAAAAGAACCCCATCTATGTCCATTGACAGCTTCATTTTGTTAATTTAGTAAAGAATGACAATTTTTTTTCCATTTGTTTTTTTTAAGACAATCTCAGCTCTAGCAACAGGTGTTGTCCGGCTGAAAAGCAGCAGTCCCGTTGAATTGAGCCATCTCGATCATTTAGTGTTGACAGTGAAAAGTGTTCCAGACACTGTCAACTTTTATACTGCAGTTCTTGGCATGGAGGTGATCACCTTTAAGGTACGTGTCACGTGTTCATTAAAATCTCATCTGAACACTTGATTGACTTATAGAATTGGTAGAAATATATTTGGACTTGAGAAAGAGGAAAAATGAATCACTTGTACTTTTGGTCTGAGAGAGCCTCCACTAGATGGCAGTCTTTGATAAGTCAACTCTTTGTTTTTCTTTTGACATGCTTGACCAAACACATACTTCTGTTGCATTTTCCAGGGAAACCGTAAGGCGCTTGGCTTCGGGCAGCAGAAATTTAATCTTCATCAGCTGGGCCAGGAGTTTGAACCAAAAGCCAAACGTCCAACAGCAGGCTCAGCGGACCTCTGCCTTATTACCAAAACCCCTCTGGCTACAGTAGCCGAGCATCTGAAGGTACTCACACAGCCACATTCTGATAGGGCATCTTGTGGACCTTGTTTGTCAAATGAAAGTTTCAATGAAATACTCATAGACTTCATGTCATCTCTCTCTCTGCAGGTTTGTGGGGTTGAGATTGAAGAGGGTCCTGTGGAGAGGACTGGTGCTGTGGGACTCATTACTTCCCTTTACTTCAGAGATCCTGACCACAATCTCATCGAAGTCTCAAACTATGCTCAGTTAAAAGCGGAAAGTTCTTCCTGAAACTTGTTTTTGTGCAAGTGAAAATAAGCAGCCCGGCCTTCTGCCTCTTACTGCACAACAACTGCTTTCATTATGAAATGCTTACAGCAAAATTACAAAATGAGTGTATTTAAACATCACTGCCTCTGAATCAGGCCGGATGGATAACATCAGCTGGCTTTGTAATTCTATTTTGGTTTCTATTTGTATAAACTCTTGGGAAGCACTTTCCAGGAGCATTTATTTTCAGAGTAAATTAAAATGTTCTAACACGTACCAATGACTCAGGACTTTTATTTCCCTATTTTGCTACCAACAGGACGGTCAAAAATGAAAACTTGTGATAGTGGTATCAACACATCTGCACTGTACAGGTCAAAAGTTCATAGGGTTTTGATAATTGTACTGTAGGCAGTTAGATTTTTATCACATAAGCACATTTCTTTGCAGCACATACAGTATTTTAGGAATTCTAGATTTTTATATATTTATATAAGTAACATTAAGGAGGTAGTGATTTAGTTTAAATTAATTTATATGCTGGAAAGGTCAAGTCTTCTGGCTGCAGATAGTCTCAACATCATATTAAGGTTATGTGCCAAAGACACAGTCCATGTGCCAACCCTGCAGGAGCAACATAAAGGGATTTTACTATAGACCACAGTAACGGGACAAGTTCTTCCTAATTCCTATATTTCTAATGAACGTCTATCTTTTGAAGATACATCTTTTATTGGGAAAAATGTGAATATAACTTAATCTGTGTGAAATGTCTGATTTATAGCGTAGATTTCAGATCCCAGAATGTACTTGGATTATCTCTGATTTCGAATTTAAATCAGCTCTAAAAATGCCACAAGCTGGAGATTTCTCATCCCAAATCTTCAATGTTTCAATGTCACAAACTCAAAGAATTAACATTACCCTTCCTCTTCATCTAAAACCTCATCCTCAAGTGAGTTTGTAACAGTTGCTGACTATATTTTCCTGTTGCTGAACATTTAACTCCTTAGTGTTAATGATCTTTTCTGAAAGTAGAAACAAGATGTATATCATAAGGTTGCATGTGATAAATATCAGGTTCCAGGAATTTTCACCCATTCATAGAGTCTCCCCTTGTTTTTGTGTTATTTTCACATGTCAGTGACATTCCTCCCACTCTTACAGCTGTGTGTGACAGCCAGACTGGGATAGAGGTATTATCTGTAATCAGGAGAATGGTGACTAATGAGAGGGGAAATCTCAGCTTGTCATTGTGCTGCTTATGGAGAGGAATCTGACTCTGCAGGTTATTGTTGCTTACAACCTATCTTTATCCACACAGGTGTGACCACGTAAGCCATCCTGACACACACACACACACACACACACACACACACACACACACACACACACACACACACACACACACACACACACACACACACACACACACACACAC
>JAVQJG010023937.1:0-11884 GCA_036024015.1 Craterocephalus amniculus
GTCAAGGGGCGAGAGGCGGGGTACACCCTGGACAGGTCGCCAGTCTGTCGCAGGGCCAACATAGAGAGACAGACAATCACACTCACTCCTAGGGAGAATTTAGAGTGCCCAATTAACCTAGCATGCATGTCTTTGGACAGTGGGAGGAAGCCGGAGTACCCGGTGAGAACCCGGGGAGAACATGCAAAGGCCACAGTGTCAAACCCCTCCTCAGCCAGAATCAGCCTCTGGCTCCTGACCAACTTGGGACTCGAACCCGCAGCCTTCTCACTGTGAGGCCGCAGTGCTAACCACTACACCACCGTGCAGCCCCTAGCTGGACCAGCTCATAGAATTAAATTAACCCTTTTTGTGTAAAAAAAAAAACACATTTTTTGGAAAAAAATTCTTGTTAAAAATGTTAGACTTTTAGATTAAAAAATCACTTTATTTTTTCTGCGTTTTTTAAATTTTTATTTTTACATTTTTTTTACTTGTGGGACATTTTATCAGCAGAATGGTGGTGATGTTTTGTTGTTTTGTCCAAATTGAAAAGCTTAATTTTCAGCTTGTTTAAATATATTTCTGCTGAATGAGTCTTGAAACTTACTCACATGTGATGTGCAGTTCTGTTGGGAATAAGGTTCCCAACAATTCAATTCGATTCAATTTTTCACTTAGTCTCGAGCTAAAAAAGCAAAATAAAAATCTACAATATCGAAAAATCGCAATTTAAATCAAACAGGCTTCCAGTAAACGTAAAAGAATCAAAGCAATTTAGACAAATTAGTTCATTCAGTGAGTCTGCAGCCCCTCCTTGTTGTCATTCAATTAAAGTTCTTTCCTAAAGAAAATAGAAAAAAACATTAAAATAAACAGCAAAAAATAAATATGTAAGTAGTAGAAGAAAAAGCTTTATCTTTTAAACCTGAAGTGCAGTTGGGGAGCCAAAATGGCCACTTTGGAGTCGGATTTCAGAGCTGCATCGTTCCAGAGGACTCTTTATTTTCATCCAGGAAGTGGGTTTTCTTTTACATTTTTTGGCAAGCCTGAAAATGTTTCATTTATGCTATGTATCATTTTAAATTCTTCTTCACCAATAACACATTTACTGATATTCACTCCAAAAGTATTTGGATGTGCAATTTTTTAAGAAAGAGGACTAGAAAATAGACTGCAGGTGTTGAGAAAGTTGGGCAAAGAAAAAGCAGGAACCAGGAAATGTTCTGTAATATTTAAAAATAAAAACCTGTTCAAGGAAAGTTCTGATGATTTTATGATCTTTGGTAGAATTTGTAAAATTGTACAGATGAGACACTGGTAGAGGTGATGGGTTATAGCTGTCATTTCTGGTTTCATTTACACATTTTCATGCATTTAACAAGTTTGGTTGTTAGAATTTAGATTTATTTGTTTTTCCTGGAGTCGTTTAAACGCTGAGTCATGGTCCTCCAGCACTGCATGAAAAACAGACGTGATTCTGCAGAGGAAATCCCGTTGTGTGCTCAGGAATGCTTCTAAAAACCACAGTTTGACACAGCATCCATGAGTTAGAGATCAGCATGTTCTTATTTCCAACTCATCACCCGCCGCCGGCTGGAAAGGAGCTTTTCCTGTTGGATCCGCTCCGGCTCACTGGGAAGTTTCAGGTCTTCTCTCTCTGCAGCAGTTAGTGAAACACCAGTAAACATGGAATTCTACATGTTGCAGCAGCATGATCCATCCTCCCAAAAACTGTTATAAAAAACAATAAAATATTTGTGTCCACTTTTTTTACTGAGATGTTTCAAATATTTTCAATCCTAAAATATCCAAATATGTAATAATACACAGTATTTTACTCTTTAAATGCCAATTTCAAACACAAAGTCAGTTTTATTGCACACACCCCCCCACATGAATAGATTTTGGATTGTTGAGGATTTCATGTAAAGTCTGAGATCAACTAAAAATGAGAAGTTTACTACTGACAAATATTTTTTTCTAGCATAGGCTTACAATGGCAAAATGGCACCATGTCATGATAAAAAGTATTTTTCTCTAAAATAAAACCCTGACATGAGAGGATGCGTTTTTATATTGTGTAATAGTTGAGAGAGTAAATAATGTGGTTTTAATTGGAGTCAATGGAGTTTTTTTTCTCCATACTACTGGAAAGGGAGAAAATCATTCATCTGACTCATCAAAAACACTAAGAATGAGGCAAAATCAGTTTTCATGCCAATTTTTAGTTTAACTAAGAACAATCTTTACATAAAATCCACAACTACCCAAAACCTGTCATATAATGATTTGTTTTTTGTTTGATAAAAATTGTGACTTTGTGTCAGAAAACTGACATTAAACGGGTTAAAAATCTTAAAATCATTAACTTGTATGATTGAAAAGGAAAAGGTGTGGCCCTCACTGGATCAAAATTAACCAACAATGACCAACAGGTGCTGATCAGACTCATGGGTGAAAATGGTAAAAGATGAAACAAAGACGAGTTGAGGCACTCTGGATTTGCAGGTGGTTTACTTTGCACTCCTAACTTGTTTATTTGATTACATCTGAAACATCTGAGCTAAATAAAAGTGGAAAAAGTGTTCTGTTATTTTTTTATAGCAGTGTTTGGGAGGGGACTTCTTTGTCCTCTAGTGACCCGGTGACCTTTGAGTAAAATTTAAATCAGTTTTCTTTAAGAAAATCCTCCAATATGGGGAAACACAATAAAAATGTTAGAAATCCTGCAGAAACAGTGACTCTGCAGACACTGTTACCAGAACCTCTGCACCACATCCAGAATCGATTCAGATCTGGAACTGCTGCCACTTTTCCTCTCATAATGTAAAATTATTTTGGGAAATCGTGTTTGTTTATATTCCCGTAACTTTCTGTGAGACTGGGACGACGCTCGTCTCCCTGACTTGTCCAGCGTCTATCTGACTGGACGAGTGTGGAAGTGATTTCCCAGAGCTGAGACGTGGAGCTGCTTCTGATAAGAGGTGTGGAGAGGACGGGGAGCAGATTTCTCCTCTTCTCTGTGATTCTGCACCTCAAATAGAAGCTACTGACAGTGAGAGAAGCCACTGCTGCAGCTTATCAGCACCCGCATAGCTGACAAGCTGCAGGACAAAGCATGGCTGTGCAGACACGACAGAGATCAGATAGGAGCGATCGCCATGATGATGATGAGAGAACTCAGGGTGAAGATGCTCAAACCCTGCAGAAGGCTTCCTGCAGTGCGTGGAAGACCCGAGGCGTCGCTCCGGGTTCTGTTCCCGAGGACAAACTAATCACGTGCTCATCCTCCAGCTGTGAGGTGTGAAGATTAACACGGTGACAAACAACATATAGTAGCTCCTCAGAGGATCAGCAGTTGGTCCCGGAGCTGTAGTGTGTGTGCTGAGAGCTGGAAGCGATTCGGACGCTCTTCTATTTGAACACAGCGCTGCAGGACAAACAGCTCCAGATGGTGTGGCTGGAGTCGCTGCATGCACAGACACGGGGGTCTGACAGGCAGGAATGTTGGCCTGGGACTGGAAGGTCACAGCTCCAGCATCTGCTATCTGCTGGGCTCCGTCCTGCTAAGCCTGGTTGCTCTTTCCCACCACTGGGACGCAGTTTCAGATCAAAGCAGCAGCCTCCCCGTCACAAACAGGACCAAGTGTTGTTTTTCTCTTTCACACATCAGATCCGGGTCCTTCGCTGTCCCAAACTCGTCAAGCTGCTGATCCAAACCAGTGAATGTGCCAGACCAGAACCTATCAGCAGGACGGGGTTTCTTAATGGCCCCATGATGCAGCTGCATGTAAACACATGTAAGCATGTCACATGGGAAAACTTGGACCGGTTACAGGATGTATTTCCTGCACAAATAAAGCTGGGTGTCATCAGCATAACATGGAAATGGAATCATATTTCCTTCTCGATGTTGCCCAGTTACGGCAAAAAAAAAGATTAAATATCTCAGGTCAAGGTCACCTATACTTATTTTTCTCAGATGAGATATTTCTTCTCACTAAGTAATTTCTAAAACTGATTATTGAACTTATTTGAAGTGTTTTAGACGTTAAGGGGACAGCGTGTAACGCTTGACCCCAAAATCAGCCTAATGTGAGTGATGATGGATGATTTCTGGGGTCAGTATTCAGTGTTTGATGCATGTCGGCGCTCTGAGGGGGATGCCCTCCTCAGAAACCAGACATTCTACAGTAAATGTACAGGAGCGAATCCGTCTCTCATGGATCATGTGACCTGCAGCACTTTGCTCTTTTAAGACAGAGGGATCTGCTTTGTGCAACTTTTACATCCCATTCTTCTACACTTTGCCAAAGTTGAACAGAGAAAGTGAAAACGGTGTCTGAGGAGTCCAGAAAGAGAAGACGGGCTACTTTTGGGGGGAGTCACAGGTTTAGGACCCCTAGTGGCCAAAAGTTACAGTGTCCCTTTTAATTATCTCAGTAAGATATTCAAGCTTGTTACTACGATTTTATTACTTATTCTGAGAATATAAATGCTTGAAACCAGAAAAACAACAAACAAAATTGTGAAATTGCTTTTCCAAAGTGTTTTTCTACTGCTCATATTTTGCATTTGTAGAAGTAAAAATGACTTGTTATCAGAGAGAAAACACTGATTTTAGGGTATTTGTGGGTTCAGTGAGGTTACATATTTTCACTTGTTTTGGGAAATCTTGAGAAGTAAGGTTTCTGGTTCTGTTCTTATTTTAATCAACATGAACTTAGTTTTGTACTTTTTCTCTCGTCTTTGTAGGCTAACCTTTTGCAGTTAAATAGAAAGGAAAAGGACCGACTTTAGAACCCTGAGGAACACCAAAACACACTGTGGTGTGTTTAGAGGACACATCCTGTACAAACTGGAATCAGACAGATTAGATTTAAACCAGAACCTTGATCCTGATGATTGAAGTTTTTAGGCACAGAGAGAAAACTTTAATTAGAGACAGGACGGGGGAAATATTTTCTAACTTCAGTTTCATTGCAAGCTACCTGAATCCCGAATGGAACTCTTCATACAAGCTGATATTTTAATTCTGATTATTATTATTATTATTAAATGATTATTAAAATGATCATCATCATTAAAACAACTTTTTAAAGATTTTAAGAAATAAAAATAAGGTTGGATGTCATCAGTTGGCGAGTTTTGAAATAATGATTAAATGACAGGAAGCTTCAAGGCTGTTGGAGGCGATAAGCGGAAGAATTTCAGGGTCGAACGGGCATATGGATGAATTCAACCGTGAAAATAACTTTTTGCTAGCAAAGAGAGGCTGGAAGTCCTCGAGCTTTGCTGCTGTGATTCAGCAGGTAGCCGGTCACCTTTAAGGGTAACTGTTGCTCTCCATCAGCCTGAGAGACGGCAGGTAAGTGGATTATGTGTATAAGGAATCAATAGCCAATCACTTAGCCTGATGGAGGAAAGCCAAGGCTTTTTCTCTGTTCTGGATGAGGCTGAATCTTTTTGTGCATGTGAGTCATCATTTGGGTAAATGGGAGTTCAGAACAGCACGTTCATGCACGGCATAGCTAAGGACATCCTCTCAAGAACACCATGAAAGGCATCAGGAATGACTTACATGGGGATTTATGGCCTTTTGTTGGACAGGAGGCCAGATGATAACAGGCCTGCGGTTCAGCTACGAGGCGGCTCAGATGATTGGTTTGTCCTTCACTCAGGGAAAAAGGTGAATCTCTATAAAACACGAGGCGAGGACTTCCAGTCACAGCCGACTGTTTAATGAGCTGAAACTCCAGTTACGCTGTAAAAAGTTTGATGGAGATGTCCTCTTGTTTACCAGCCCTTTCATTTACTCTATCTGTCTGAGAGCCATTTGATTCATTAAACATTCATTGTCTTTGGAAGTCCTGGTTCTGGTCCTGCAGATACCGAAACAGCTGTCTGTTACGGGTAATCCGGACTTTTATTCATTCAGAAATAGGTGCAAATGGATCAGCTGGAAGGTCAATCTGAGAACAGCCAGAACAGGATGACTGACAAAGTGAAGGAAGTGGTGATGATGTAATGATACAGGACGCTGCAGGTAAGGGAGGAGTCTGAGGGCACCTGAGCTTTCTGAGCTTCAACTAGGTAAGAAGAGCTGACAAACCAGCTTGTTGGACCCCTAATAATTCATTAACAGTTCTCATTAATAGTTCTCTCATAGCTCCTATTTTTCCTTTCCTCAACCTCTTCACTCCTTTCAAAGAAACTTTCTCCTCAACATACTTCACTTCCACCTTCTACCCCTCCTGCTGCAAAGACAACTTTAAAAACCTTTTCTATCTCCATATATGGAGTGAAACTATGAAACAGACTGATGGGGGAATGATTTGTGCATTTACTCTTTGAAGTTTAGTTACAGAAATGCAGCACTATTTCAGGATATTCTGATTTTCAGAGTAGTACCTGTAACTTCACTTCAAAGATGAAGTGTACACATATAGATAAAAAGTCTGCAAATTTTGCTGATCAGGATTTTCAGCTTCAGAAAAACTCAATTTAAAAAGTCAGAAAATTAGAATATTGCTTGTAATCCTTAAAAAAATGATTTGAAATACAAAGATGTCTGGCCTCTGAGAGTAAAATCTCCATAAAATGTGTTGGTTTCACCTTTTATCTTGAATTGTATGAATAAGACAACTTTTCCAGCATTATTAATTTTCACAGTAGTACCAGTACAAATGTGGTTCACATGATGATCACATGTGCATTACATGGTTTTTACACGTGAAACTCATGTGGTTTTTCTGCCAGGATGCAGGAAAATGATCCACCTGGGCAAAGGAAGAAAGGCCGGTCATTAATCAGACTGTGCTCTTTAATACGTGAACACCAGCGTGGATGGAGTATCCTGTTTGCAAGCAGTTCCGGCCACTAAAAGCTAACAAAAAACAAAGAAAACTCCTCTTTCTGGTCTATAGGAAACATCTCGTTGCTCTGGTTGATCCAGAGCTGCAGCGTGAAACTGTAACGTGGAACAAGCGTGTAAAAGAGAAAGCAGGGCTCCTCCGTTGTTTTCTGCACGTACAGGATCCTGAGACTGGCTGGTATGAGTGCTCCAGTCCGAGCCAAACCACGGCACCATGAGCCATGAAGAGCTCAATGTGATATTTCCTTACTGGATTTCTTTAATAGTGCACCAGTTATAGTTCCAGCCAGACCTTGAATGAAAATATTTCAGAGTCAAAACGAAGAGTTTAGATAGAAACCGTGTAACTTAATGCTGAGGTTTGTTTTAATTTGACTGTAACTTTGGATTTTGTCTCAGTTCTCGTCCCGAACCATCATTTCCCTTTCTGTGGCGGTGTCGCATCTCCCAGCATCAACGGTCCCACATGTCCATGCTGGCGATGCCGGGTCGCCAAAGACGGCTGATACTTCACCGTCCGGAGGTGGGAAGCGTGCAGATTCATGCCTGCTGTAACACGAGAAGAAAAAACGGAGACTTGGCCTGCATGGAAAAATAAATCTCCTGAAGTGGCTGTGAAACATGAGCAACAACGTGAGGACATTTATCCAAGTAAAGCATATAAAAGGAGAAGAGGCCGGAATCAGTCTGAGTTAAAGGAGAGCTGCTGTAATTCATCACTCGGACTGGACTTCCTGCAGACTTCACAGGGTAACTCCACAACCAGAGTCTGCATCATAAACTTCTTCTCTAAGAAAAAGTGAGACCATGAAGCTCTTAGCTTCAGTTTTGTTCCCCAACACGACACTTCAGAGGTAGAGCAGAGAGAAGCGACCTGAGGCAGCGCTCAGGGCGACGTCTTACATCATCATCAGTGTCTCAGGGATGCTAGTTTGTTACTGTGATGGACAGCTGACCCTTCAGCTGGTCTAACGAAATGTTCCATACCTTTCTATCTCGCCTTGTCACAATAAAAATAAATTTGCTGAGAAATTATGCGAAATTATGCGCTAAACTAAAATATTGCGCTAAGCAATAATGTTAATTTGAGACGATTTTCAACTAATACAATAATAATTCCAGAACGAGGCAAGTTCACCCTTTTAAAGATCAATAAACTTTCATTTCTAATGAATTTTCTTCACTGGAACAAGAAGAAATTTTAAATAACTAAACAAAACAAAAAATAGAAGCAACTCAGTCTCATTAATAATGAATAAAAAAGCAAACACAACCAGTAAATATGATAGATAATTAAATGTTTGTAATGCTTCTCAAAAAAGATTAAACATGGGCTTAGAGGGGAAAAGCATCAAACCTGTAAGTTAGTACCTTTGTAAACAAAAAATTAGCACAGAAATATACTAGGCTACAGTCTGGTGGTACGGGACATTTAGTAAAGAGAGAGGGAGAAAAATCTAATGTAATTTATTGCAGTGGGGAAACTTATTGCGCTAATTTTTCTTACCTTGCGATTAATTGAGATATTGCTTATTGCAACAAGCTCACTTCTACCCCCGCCACAGATCATGTGACTACCAGCTGTGGCCACAGCAACTCCGAATGCTGTGATAATGTTGGTCCAAATCAAATCCAAACTCTCATGAAAAAATAAATTATATCCTTAAATCCTGTTTTATTCTTTGTTTTCATACAAAATCAGGGTCTGAAAGTTTACTTTACCTGCTCTGCAGCATCTTACATCAGAGAAATGCTGCCAGTTTTAAACGTTAGCATCTTCTTACTGATACAAATTAAACTAATAATTATTAAAAAAAGAAAACGTCGGCAGGTCAGAGGACGGGTGAGGAGAATGCTAGACGTCACGTTAGCTCCTGCTGCAAAGCATTGTGGTCTATTTTGACCCGTCTGGAGACCATTGATGCTCATTACTTTTCAAGGTGCATTGTGGGTAACTTTGAGTGTTTTTTTCCTTTAGGGACATTCTGATACCTGTACAAATTGGCCTGAGCCCTGTATAAGGCACTATGTAGAGAATAGGATGCTCATGTAGTGTTCAGAGCTTCTATCTGCTAAACCCACCATGATGATCCATGATAACAGCGATATTTATCACTTCTGCATCGCCAGCACCTTGTTGCTTAGAGACCATGAAAAAGCCACTTCCTGTCCAATTTTCCACCAATCCGAGAGCTTAAATTGAGGGTAACTTCCTATCAGGACCAGCCAAAGATCGAGCAGAAAGTTCTAGAAGAACCTCCTGGTCCTCTATGGCTGGAATAAAGCCGAGGAGCTGCTTTAGAGAGGAGAGGAGGGAAATCTGAGTAGGAACAACTGGAAATGTGTGTTTCTTACATTAGAGGTGTCCCACAGGGATCTGCACTCGGCCCACTGCTTTTCCCTTACAAAGGAGATATTCCTGATGCTGGGATTCATCGGTGTGACAGAAAATAGTGTTTCTCTTGAAAGATTTGAAAAAATGATGTTGGTCACTACGATCTGTGTTTTATTTTGGTTAAATTACTTGATAAACGTTTCTCTGGTTGGCCTGTATGCCGCAATAAAGCTATTGATTCGTTAATCTGACACCTGAGGCTGTCCAGGAGACATCATGTTGCCATGGTGACTAGGATTAAAAGGCTTCAGCTCCTACAATCTCTCAAACTCGCCAGCATCTCTCCTGTCGGCTCTGACCAGTCAGAGTCCTCATGCAGAACCAGCGTAACTTCCTGCAGAACTCCTGATCTTAATAACATCCTCCTGCATGGTCAGTGTGGAAAGTTCACTCCTGCATGAGAATCTAGACTTGTGTTTTTTCCCCCTCATATATTCTCATGCAAAGCCCTCGCTTTAATCTCTGCAAAAAGATAAAAGGGTAAAAAATGAACAGCAAGTATACGCTGTATTTCAAAGGGATGAGAAGGATTAGCCGGCTATATTTGGAGCTCATCCACAAGGGCAGAGGGAGATAGTAGTACTACAGCGAGATAATGCTATTACCATTCCATCTCATCGCTCAGAGTCATGTGACCTGGAGCAAAAAGTGGTATTTCCTGCCGGGGCTGGGCACAGCGACACACAGCACCGTTAAATGTTCTCCTGTCGGTGCTGCAGACAGATTACACCGTCCTGTCCTTCTCTCCTGGCCGCCTCTTTGAACATAAATCGCTGATTTATGTAGCAAGCAGCGTCCTCGTAAAAGGCAAATTTATCTCAGCAGTCAAACCTTTTCCACGCATCTTCAATAAAATAAATATTAGACGATTAAAAGGTTTATATTCTTTGAAGTTTTAGGGAGTAGAAGACATGCACATATGTGCATTAAAACAGCTTCTGGGTGCTGTGGGTTTTTCCACGTGGTGCTGAGGGGGAAAATCCAGTCGCTTTTTCGATTTTCTCGAATTTAAAAGAAGAAGAAAAATCCAAATGTGCTCATTTGCAGGCGAGGGATTAAAAAAAGAGAAAATTAGTGTAATTCTGCAGATTAATTAAACAAACTGAGACATTTAATACCTAGAATTACTCTCATTAAAGCCACATCTACAGATATTTCTTCAGAAGGAATTATTAGAGTGAAAGATTTGGAAAAAGCAATGTGAGTTAATAACTTCTCTTGGTTCTTCATCACGTTTCAGAGGCACGTTGGGCCAGTTAGATGGCTGTGCCACCTGTTTCAGATTAAATACGGAGCGGGCTCATAACGTAACATTACCTCTGCTTCCTGCTCCATATAAAAAATGGAAGCGTAATGCCAGAAGTGCAGCTTCTGGTCGCACATGGCAGCAGCGGATCATTTGGTGCAAACCCGGCTCAGTGGGCCGAAACGTGTGGTTGGAACCCGGCCGCGGCACGAGCGGGGCGGCCTCGGCTTTTAACCTCCACATCTATCCCGAGCACGCTCTGCTGCTTTCTGGTGAAAGCTTTAAAGTAAAAATAACCCGCCCACTCAAAGTGCAGGTTTTATTTCATGTTTTTCTGCTCCAGGCCGGTCATTACTGCTTTTTATGCCCATCCAGGTCCCAAACTATGGAGGCCCAAAATATTCAAAATTGAATAAATATAAATAAGACTTTGAAATAAATACCATTTTGATAAATAAAAGGCAAATATATATTATGGCCTTTAATAGTAAAATAAGGAGTGTTATTGTGAAATATATACATTATTCTTTAATATATATTTATAGTTTTCTATTTTTGAAAATATTTCAGGATTTTTTTCACAATACTTTACAATATTGCATTTTAATTTCATTTTCCAAGATCTTTTAAATAAATATTTAATTATTTTTTTCAATTCATTTTTTAACAAAGTAAATTTTTTAATAATGCACTTTTTTATTTCATAAAACCTTTTTCCACATGGGCCTTTTTATTTCATAATGAAGTTTTTCAGCAGAATGACTTCGTCTGCCAATCAAAGCACGCAAGGCGGAACCAGTTAACTGATTGGCTGGTTCTTTGCTCAGCAGCAGCTCCTGCAGTATCGACTCGAACGTGGAGACGAGTGCTGGAAGCGCAGCCCGTCATGTTATCCTGCTAATTAGTGTATTAAAAACTTAACGGCTGAACCTGATATTTTTGGACTTTTAGTAGATAGTTGTTGTCTATAGTTTTACTTGCTTACTAATTTGGAAAAGCAAACACATAAATATTTACGAGCAGTTTCGTCACCACAGAGCCGCTCAGGAAGACCCTTTCTCATCCAACTGTCACATGTCAGAAGCTATGGAGTTGTAACAAATGCCCGCCCTATTCTGCTTCTGATTAGCTGTAAGATCACAAACCCTGTGTACTGATAGGCTGCTGGTTCCTGTCATTCATAGCAGCCTCCGCTCATGTGCTGCTTACTGCTTCAGACTGTGGGCAGGGGGCTGTCACACCCATCGATGTATAATACATCCATGGTCACACCGCTGAGACAAGACAGCACAAACTGATGAACGTAACACGTTTTTATCACTACATCGCTATGAATAATATCCAGGGACACTTTATTTCACAGTATAAACCATTAATTTACTTTTAT
>JAVQJG010023945.1:0-14767 GCA_036024015.1 Craterocephalus amniculus
ATGAGGAAAGAAAACACTGACAGAAATAACGTACTCATTTGCCTAATATTGATTGTAACGGAGTAAAAGTACAAATATATAATCACAGATTTACTCAAGTAAAAGTAAAAGTATTCCAAAATAAATCTACTCACACAATTACATTTTTTTCAAAAATTTACTTAAAAGTAGCCAACACTGAGGAGAAAATAGTTTAGTTATATTTTTTATTCAAATTACCAGTGAAATACATTACTGAGTGAAACACTGTTTATCACCAGACTAATCAAATGAGAATGATAACAGGTGGAAGAAAAACTAGCCCTAACTTAAAGGAGAACTTCTGTATTTTTCAACCTGTACCTATGTTGTAGCATGCTATGATCATTTACTCACCCAGGCAGTTGTGTCGCAACTTTTATTAAGTTGCAGGTCAGCCGAAAAAGGCTTGAAAGGACCCCGGAATAACAACAACAAAGGAAGTACAGGCTGAATACAGGTCACGGAGGCATCCGACTAGCATTTGCTAACAACACATTGGTAAAACCAAGGCATTTTGTGGCAGATAATGCCTTATTTAGTGGGCGAGCAACGATTGCCTGATCGCTCCCGTTATATGGATTTATGCAGATCGAGTGTTCACATGAATATTTTCTGATGGATTTCGAGCTGCGCCACAACTGTCTGGGTGAGTAAATGATCATATATCATGCTACAACATAGGTTAAAAAATACCGAAGTTCTCCTTTAACTGGATATCATTTAGACAACATCCTGATACTATAGTTTCTTTCCACTGTATTCCATTTCACATTAAACCAGTTGATAAAATATGGATTTTTTAAATTAATTTTAAATTAATATCAATACTAGAACTAGAAAGAAGACTGCTGGTATTGGTGGTATTGATCCACCAATCACTACTTGAGCCCACTGGATCAACTTACAGATGAAAACATGATTGTGCAAAAGATTTTTGTCGACTGACCACCCTAAATTCACATCTTACTATGGTTGTCTTTACCCGTAGAGGTAATTCATTCTTACACACTGTGAGATTTAGATATGATGATGAATCAAACATTTCTTACTGGAAATCAGTACCATGACTCCCTGTTAAAAATGACAGACTGCATGCCCATATATAATAATGATAACATAATCAGGTTTATTTCTCCATTCTCTTCTAAGTAGCTTTGAAACTTTTAAAAGTCTGAATTAATCTAAAATCCATGTCTCTTCAAAAGGCTGCAAAAAGCATTAGAAATGTTAATTTTCTTCCCTTGCTTTTCCATATTAATAACAATAGTGTTGAGCTGAGTCCAAGACAAAAAATGTGAATTTGTGTGTTGAAGGACCATGTTGGCCAGGTCATAGGCAGAATGTGAGGGCAGCATCCCTGTTGTGTGCCCAGCTTGGAGAACTTTGTTGTACATCATTCATGATTTCTAGTTCTCCTCTCATTCTCTGTTTTCTCTCTATGATCTTTTTTTCACAAATCAAGTTTATTACTTGATACAGTAAGGAAACAACAAAGTATGTTCAGTAAGAGAATTCCTTATGTCTAATGCAAAACTAAAAGCTACAGGATCACACTGGGATCAATCATCTAATTGATTTATTAGTATTGTTTTATATCAAATTTCTTTAAAAAATGTACTACAACATTGCATTTACCCTACGAATTAAATTATTTTTTATTTCATTTTCATTTCGTTTTTCATTTCTGAAGCAGACACATGAATATAAATGAAGTGATAAAACATCAGCCTATTTGCTGGAGAAACAAGTTTCTCAATTGACTGAAGGTGGGTTCAGGTATTCTCCTGCTGAGAATGAATGTTTTCTATTGGCTGATATGTGGAAAATATCTGTCATGAGGTCCTATCAGCCTGGCTGTGTTAGTTGATCACTAATGGAAGTGCCGTGCAAAAAAAGAGCTAAATGTGTTGGAACCACCACATTGTTTCTGATATAACAATGCTGCAGGCTTTTTAAAAATATAATCTTTTTTGTACTTTAACAACAACAAAATCTCTCTTTTTTTTAGAGTATCAGCAGGCGTTCTCGTGAATATTTCATCACTTTCACAAATAAAACCCCAAACCAAACAACAATATGAATTTACAAAGAGACTAAAAACTATTTCCCTGTAGTATCATGTCTTTTGTCCCACATTCCTCTACCTGAAATCTTATTATCAGGTGTGTCTCTAAACATTCTCTATTATGTTGCTGAGAGTTGACAAGCAAAAGGTGTGAAAGATGAAATGTGTTATCCATTTCAATGTTTGACTAGACGGCTAATTATGCTTCTTTCTTTTATATAGAAGCTTTTTATGTGCATAAAAGTAAGCCAGACAGAAGTAAGAAGGGAGCTGACATTTCCACAAGCAGGAAGGGTACATACTATTGTGCCCAAAAGATTGAGTGTGTATGAGGTAATCCTGTGGCCAGCATATTTTCACTCATTTCCTGGCAGTGGAAAGACCTGTGTGCTCTGGAGGGAAGGTGTTCTTGAGTCCTTTTGTGCCGTGTAACAGAGCTTACCTCACAGCGGATCCCCTGGGGCTCCGCTACCTTAGCTGGGGCACAAACACACACGTATGCGCACGCACACACACACACGGCTCCCTGAGTCACAGGGTGGAACCCTCACAGACATAAAGGCCGCTTTGTGCCCCGACTCATAGAGCTGTCAACCAACACCAGAGCGCTCCTCACACTGAACACCACTGTTCGGCTCACAGGAGAGCTCAGTGAGTGGGCAGACTGCGCTTTTATGTACGCCCACGGAAAATGTGTCTTCATCTCCCACAATCTGCAGATCAGTGGCTTATAAATACAGCTGTGCCTGCTGTAATTGAAATCTGAGATTAGAGGGTTGAAAGGGGTGAGCGTGCTTTGACTTTTCTTCTACGAATCTGAAGTTCAGCGTTTCTGTGAAAGTTCCCGTACTTATTTCTTTTTCTTTTCTGTTCTCCTTATTTGGTTTTATACATATGCATGCCAAATTCAGCACGGTCTGCTTTTAAGATGTCTTTGATTGTTAGGTTGTTGAGAGAATTGCTTTTAGAGCTGCATGACAGGCTTGCGTTCATGCACAGATATGGAGAAGGATGGAAGAATGTTTCTGGAGTTGCTGACAGGAAGCGCCCACAGGCCCACTAACCTCTACCATTTCAAAGTGGAAAAAGGATCCACTAACAGGCTTCTTATGCCATAAAAATGAACGAGATCCAGGGACGCTTTGTGGTCTCAAAGATGCACAAACGGTGTTCGATTCTTAGAAAATTTCTGATTATGAGCAACACAAGAAATCTCTGATAAATTTAGTGAACATTGAGCATCACCTCATTGGCATCATCCCCACATTCAGGCATGGTGATGGCAGCATCATGCTATGATGTTTTTCCTGTCAGGATGGAGGAAAAAATGAGTGCAGTGCCAA
The DNA here is from genome assembly GCA_036024015.1 of Craterocephalus amniculus. Taxonomy (NCBI): domain Eukaryota; kingdom Metazoa; phylum Chordata; class Actinopteri; order Atheriniformes; family Atherinidae; genus Craterocephalus; species Craterocephalus amniculus. Next base: position 3,430 of record JAVQJG010023945.1, read on the forward strand.
CTTGTCATCGAGGAATTCAAGATTTCAGGCTGCCACAACTTAGAGCGGAGCAATATATTGTGTTTTTCAGATATATGGACCCTATATCACACAAGAAATAGAGTGTTGTTTATATCGAGTTAGCTTGTTTTCAGTTAATAATATCCTTGTTTTAGCATTTTGCACAACTGTATCTTTGTTAGGGTCATTGAGAAGTATTTTACATTATTTTAATACACATAAACTTTCATTTCAGTCAAATATTTTAATGCGCATGTGTTTCTGATCCTTAATAAAAGTGCATTTAGCACTGAAGGCTGTATAATTGAACTGTCTCTTTGTTTACTTGATCAAAATGAGTTATTGTGATCATGGAAAAAGTTATGGCGATATGAAAATTGGTTCATATCGCCAAGCCCTACACGACACGTTTATTTGACCAGATCAAGCAAATGGCAAAGAAGACCAAAACCAAAAAATCTCCTGAAATAATCCTGGACCAAAGCAAAACATCTCCAGAGAGACATGAAAGTGGATTATCATTCCCAAAAGGTTCTCAATATGTCATGGTACCAAAGCTGTCACTGTGTGAAAAAACGTAGCACACACATGGACACGAAAGGAGAATAACGGTGCCATTTCCTTCAGCTTTCCAGCAGCGTATTTCACAAACCGACCGGGAACTTACCATGAAGACACAGCTCCAGTCCACCCGTCTGCTCAGCTGCGATGTGTGCTGGAGACAGAGCTGAGAGTGTTACAAACAACGGGGTTAAAGCTGCTGTGGACAAACGATATATTGAGAGCGTTTCTAAATCACCACAAATATTTTGTTCTATGTACTGCGCTACACTAAACAAATATATATAAAAATTCAAAGTATCATATTCCTCATCCATGACGAGCCTCCCTTTATGTATATTGATGCTGATATCAGTCAGTAAAGTGAACAATTGATAACTAAACATAGATAAAATATGGATGCCACTTGTATTCATGACCAGTTGGTGCAATAATCCAAAACTGCCATTCTGATGCCCTCCAATCGTCATATTATCTTTCAGTCTCTATTTGAAGATGAAGTTAGTGTGTATTGTGTTGGCATAAAGCAGCTAAAACTACACCTTTTTCTCAGTTGTCAGAGAAACTGATATCAGAGCTAGAAAGGGGGTGACTGTTTTGTATACAAACATGACTCCCAAGCTGGATGTGTGGCTGCAACATGCCATCATTGCATATGAAGAGCACACCACCTCAGACACACTGAGCACAGTTCAAACGCTGTCATTTCACAGCATTAAATATCACATAAAGTTCTCTTTTGCATGCAGGTCAGATGGAGAGTTAGAGGCTGCATGTTCCTTTCTTCAACCTTTAGATGCCATTTTAGTTACATGATTTAATGTGCTGCACAGCTTTTAGACAGCAAAAACCTGGCTGAAGGCATGTTTGAATACATGATTATGTTTTCTACGCTCCTCATGCAAATATAAGTAATGCTATTTAATATATATTTAAGAACTATAGTGCAGCCATGAAATTCCACTGACAAGTTTATTTTCTGTTTAAATGTAACTTGTAAGAAACGCTTGCAGGAGTTAAAACTGTTGAATGCTTTTCTTATTTCTGATCATTATTACATGCTTGGTTACTGTGACCCACTTAACCTTCCTGCCCTGCGTTTATCATTATGTTCAGAAACCAAAATGCACTTCCACACAGCTTGTTTCTCGTGTTGTGTTTCCTCTGATGATTGATTTTTTATTACTACTGTATACCTTTTTAAAAGCCCCACATTTAAAAATAAAAAAGCTCCTGTGTTATATGTCCTGCAGTCACTGCTGAGCTCTACCCCACCACTAAATGCCTTCAGACTTTCTTATCATTTCGACTATCCAGTAACCTGATAACCTGTGCATACTTCCACACCTGTTCCTATTTCCAAAGTAGCCCTGACAGCATTTGGTAGCTGATCTTTTATTACAGTTTTACTGAACACATGTTCCATATTGAGCCACCTGTACCTGCCTTTTCTTTGTTTGCTTTATCTGTGCTGTGTGTTTTTTGGTTGTTTTACCAACCCAATCCAACTTTATTTATAAAGCACTTTTAAAACAACACAGTTGAACAAAGTGCTGTACACAGCCCTGGGCAAAGCAGCCCATTTAAACAAGACACTTAGCATGTTTCAAAGATTATTATAAAAGCAATAATCTGGTAAAAGAAGCACAGGATAAAACAATAAGATGCAATAGAAACAAAATAAAATAGTTTTTTGCTTATTTAGTCCCAAATTATTGTCCTCTTTGGATCATATTCTGAAGTAACGTTGCATCAAATGAAGATTTTCTGTCCACTCATATGGGCACTTTGTCTCTCAAATATTAATTCGTAATGTCTTCATTTTTTTTTTGTTTTTTTTTTTTCCATAAAGGAACTAATGTGAGCTCCAAAATGAATGAGACTTTTTGCTTACTTATCTTTTTATTTTCTTTTTTTGTCCGGTCCAGCTGTGTTATGCAAAACAAATTTGCTTTGCCAAGGGCAGCTTTTTGGGTATTAGGCTCCTCTTGATATTTAAATATTATGCTTTATTTATTTATTTATTTATTTATTTATTTATTTATTTACTTATATATTTATTAATTTATTTATTCATTCATTCATTTATTATTATTATTATTATTTTAATCTTATTTTTTATTTTCTTCATGGTTGTTCACATCTAATTTTAATGAGTGAGCATGCTATTTTCTGCTCATAGGTCAGTTTGTGTCTCCTCAAATTTTGACGTTTTAATAATATTTTTGTCCACTTTGTATCTCCCTGATGACAGTTTTTTTTTATTAATCTTAGATATTTTTCCTTTAATGTCACATTTGCTTTTCATTTGAGTAATTATGTTGATTAGTTTTGTTTTGATATAGTCATGATATCCATAGTCACGATGATGGCTTCAGCACCCAAGCTTGTGCCTGATAGGCGCATACAGATTTAACTGTTCATAGCTCTATTCACAGTTCCAGATCAATTTCCCATTTTCAAATCCAACATTGGGAAGTGCATCCTTGTTGTCAGCCTACTTTATGCTCCAATTAGCCCAAATGTTGCACAATACAGCACCACAGGGGTACGGTCCCTTCATTCATGCTAATAGTCCTGCAGTTGTATCAAAAATAAAACCAATCATCCGGTGAAACACTTTTAATTTTGCACAAATGTATCAGAGTCTCAATCGGTGTTTAGTCACCATAACAACAGTTTGATGCGTTAAACAGCTTTGCTTTGAAACATGTACAAATCTAATATATTTCATGCTGTTTATTACTTTTAACTAATAAGAATATACAGACTACATGGACATTCCTACTGTACCAGTTTATCCCTCCTGAGAGATATTTCCAGGAATGTTTAGTCATTGCAGCAGTTAACTAAAGTGGTCAGCACCAAGGGAACTGCTTCATCAGTCAGCTTCCTCCATTAGATACGGCTCGCTGTTTATCTGTATCTTTCTATTCGTCATTTTTCATTAATATTTGGCAATTAGACTCTATTCCTTTCATATTATTTCAGATGAAGACTTTGTTGTGGTCACGTGTTCAGAAGGTTTAGAAAATCTGCTGGTCTGAATCCCAGGAGGGAAGAGGTCATCACATGACATACCACAGGGTTGCGTGTGTAGACCAAATTATACAACAGTATTTTACTTTAACTGGGGGCAAAACTGCCTCCTTGCACATATTTACTGAACTAATCATGGGGTGTGGGAGTTTTTCATATTCCCATAAGGGGTGTGTAGATACAGCTTCAGATTTTATTTATTTTATTGCTCCATCAATTAGGCTGTCATTAATGATTGTAAAGATAGCATTATCTTAATGGAGTTAACTACAGTTTGTAAAACATAAATAAAGGCTAGTGAAGGTCAGGGTGATCCCCTAATAATTCAGGAATCCCATAATCATTAAAAACAAACATAAAACTGATAAAAAATAAAAACTGACAACAGCCAAGGGTGAGAAAAGCGAATGCTTTGGAGAAGATTCAGCTTTAATAAAGAGCTGAGAGAAATGATCGGCACCATTTCGATCTCCGTCTGACTCCCATCCGCACTTGAAAACAAGCCTAGTCGTGGGAAAACCACATGTGAGCTAGTAAACTCCAGACTATCTGACTCATGCACTCGCTGTCTCATCTTTTATTCCCCTACAAACTTTTACGGTATTTCATGAATGCTAGAACTAACAGCTGAGATTTCAGGCAGATCCCTTTTTTACTTGGTTAAACACCTCCCTCTCTAGAGGCTCTTGAGGCATAATGGCGAGGGGAAAATGTACCTAAACTCAAATCAAAAAGGCTTATGCTCTGTCTCGATCCTTGCAATCTTCTAATGAACTCTGGCAACCTGCTGCTGTCTGTACAAACATGGCTGTTTCAGTCCAGTCAGCTTTGATTTGTGACATGAGCTACCAACAAGTACACTCTATTTTTTTTATTTTTATGAGTAGCCTACACAATCATTTAAGTAAATCACTTAATGCTAAATCCAATCTTATTTTTTCTGGACTGAAGCTTGAATTAATCTCCTTTTAAGTTGTTATGAGATTAAAACATCTACAAAGTGACTAGCTATATGTTGATTAAATATTGAAGCAATAAGAGTTTAATCATATTACAATATTTTAGCAGCTGTTTTGCTGAGAATTTCTTTGGTTAATTATGACAGTATGCAAAATTATTGCCACGACAGTTGAAGCCCCAGCAGCTGTTAGCTTATGTTAGCTTAGCATTAACACTGAAAACAGACAGCTAGTGTAGTACTGCACGGCCAGAAAGTAAAAAAAAATCATGTTTGGCCTATCAGTATTTACAAAGCTCACTAAACAGAAGTTGTTGCAGCTCTTTCACAGGACCTACCAGCAGTCATGTGAATTGACGGGTTCAAGCCAACATTTAATCGTTTTGGGGAACCATAGATTATTATGATTCACTTCAAAGCCATTTAATTAAAAACAGTTTGAAGTGGTGCATCAGACCTGGCCTGAAGGAAGTTGGGCAGTAGTAGGCTATGCTTAGCAAACAATCCACCCCTCAGTTCTTTATGTTTTGTAGGCATTGATCCAGACTTTCTTGTATCTTTTCAAGAGGTCTTGAGCAATAGCTCTGCAGGCTTTCTGAAAGTCTTTCAAACGTGTTCTTTGACTAACTTTAAATCCAGTCTTTGTATTTTTGCACGATAAGCTGCGAACACTGACATATGAATGATTCCAGCATAAAAAAGACACTCAAGGAATGAAATAGTGTTGTGGCTACACAGAACAAACAGCTGGGTAAAGAAACTTTTTTTTAACTGTGTGCCTTGGCACTTTGTCACTACAGCCTCTTGCTAGGACATGTCACTTGTTCCCATTTATTTTGTTGTGACTACCAAAAAAATGTTCCAAAGAACACATCTTGTCACACATGATAGTACTGGATTTTGGCACCAACAAGGGGTGGATGTTAAGAAGCCACATTTTTATCAATGATGTTTTATAAAGGAAAACATTAATAAAAGGGCTGAAGTAATCCAAGTAGCACGAGAGCTAGACTGAAATTAAACAGGTCTTATGGAGTGATGAATCCTCTGCAGAGCTCAGATCTCAACATTATTGAAGCTTTGTAGGATCATCTTGGTAGAGAATATATAAAAAAGACAGCAACATACAAAACAGAGCTTTGAAATGCCCATCAGGAAACCCAGAGAACTATTTCTGAAGACTACTTAAAGAAATGACAAGAGTTCTGGGAAGGTTCAAACTGTGTTGAAGAAGAAATATGGTCTGATAAGCTCATTATAAGTATTTTTCATACCGCTTCCATCTATGCTTGTCCCTTTCCATAAATCCCTGCACCTATTCTGTTTTCTTGTTTAAATTAAGAAATGAGGAGTGGCTCAAGAACTTATAGCATAGTGCTAAGGAAGGGAACTGGCTAAGGACAGTCTGAAGAGTACATACAAAGTTATATAAAGTCATTAGGTGAGAAGTGTAATATACTCTCGACAGGCAACACACAATTAAAAAAAGCAGCCTAAGGCTCCACAATTAATCAGATGTGTATCATTATTGAAACATCATAGGTAAAACAGATGTACTAATGAGGGCTGCAGGTCTGTTTTTATGGTGCAGAGGGTGAGACACAGAATGTATCCTTCATTTAATACACCCAATATTAGCTTAACCCTTTGTGGTCCTACTACCTACCATTTGGTAGAGCAAATCTTTCAGTGATTATCAGGAATATTGATAAAAGATTGATGAAATAAACCTGCCTGAACCATTTCTATTTGGTTTGAAATAGCAGAAGAAAGTGTTTGTTGTCCGTTTGCTCTTTCAAATACTGATCGCACCACTGTCATTACTTTATTGTATTTTATCTCAAATATTTGCTAAAAAACATTTTTTACCATGTTTTTCATGTTCATAAGAAAAGAGAAAAGGCAAAGAAACAATTCTCTCTTGCTTTTTTTCTTATTGTGAAAGTTAAAGGGTTAAAATATACAAGTATCCCTCTCCACATTCACCAGACACTTTGGTAGGTCTGCCTTGCTGGTACCAGGTTGGATCTCCTTTTACCATTAAAGAGCTGCTATTGCAGCAATGCAGTGACTGTCCCAGGAGCAGCAGTGTATGAATGTGGAGTAAATTAATAACGCATTCAATGTAAAGTGCTTTGGGTCCCTTTAAAGCGCTATATACTGTAAATCTATTGCAGTATTTCTGGTTTTATTTAGAGTAAATTGTCTTATTTTAAAAGTGATTCTTAAAGTGAGAAAGAAATGGCACTGAAAGAAGCAACAATAGGTTTATTTTGTCTGTTTTTTTAATATCATGAATGATATGGAATGGGTTTTTCACCACTTGTTTTAGGATTGTTCTCACTTGTCTAAAGTGTAGATATTTCTTCTTATTTCATAAAAATCTTACCAAGTGCAATCATCTTACTGCACTGGCCAGTTATCTTACTTCATTATAGTCTGATTTTTTTCCACAATGGATAAAATATAGTTTAATTGATGTCTGAACTGAGAAATTTTTGAATTTTATGCACAAAATGAGCTCATGTCAATTGTGGCGCAGGTCTCAAAATAGTTGGCACAAGGCATGGTTACGATGGTTTCCGTGGTGTAGCATCTCTTCTTCCTTTCAGAACAGTGTGAAGAAGTCTGGGCATCGAGGTTATGACTTCCTGGAGTTTTGCTGATGCTCCCATTCCTGCCTGATGTAGCTTACAGGAAGCTTCCAGCTGCCAAAGAGTTTATGGTGTTTTTTAAAATATATTTTTCATTTAATGTTGAACCAAATGTTCTCTATATGAGTGAATAATCTGTACTCTGCATCCGGACTCTTCTCCTGTGAAGCCATGCTGTAGCAGTACTGTAGCTGCAGTATGTGGTTTAGCATTGTCCTGCTGAAACACACAAGGTCTTCCCAAAGCAGGTCTTTGATCTTGTCCCTTATGCACACAGCTGACTCCACTTCATCCCATCTTTTTATTTTATGTACTGTAGATTGAGAGTTGCAAAGCATTTCCACTTTGATGTTGAGGAATATTGTTTTTGAAGTATTTCACAATATTTTTACGCGCGGTTTCAGCGATTGGAGAGCGTCTGCCCATCTCCACTTCTGACAGGCCGAGTTACTCTACGACGTCCCTTTTGTAGCCAATAATATCAACAAACATAATTACTTGCCAGACGTCCACCCAGCTGAATCTTTTTATTAACTTTAACCCCTGTGGCAACTATTTGGAGACCTGTAAGCATCACATTTCACTTTTTTTGTAGAAGTTTTCATTTCGTCCGGGTTTAAAAATCCTCCGAACATTCAGGTTGTATTAATATAGCATTAAGAAACAGCAGAAAATAAACACTGACAACCATTACAGTTAGCTACAAAACCACTTTATTGAAAAAGCAGATTATGTAATCTACAGTTAAATGATACGTCCCAATTTTAATACATTAAATAACTTTAGACTTTTTTTCATGTTTAGATAAATAGATCTAGTCTCCTATTTTTAAAATGAACCATCTAGGTAATCAAAACACTTAGCAATATAAACGATGTGACAAGTGTTGAGATGTGCTTGTTGGAACTACCAGTAGAAGAGGAAGAAGTGTTTTCTTTCCAAGTGATTCTTGACAGAAAAATAAAATAGGATAAAACAAAACAAAGTAATAAAATAACAACTAGCCACGTTGTGTACAGGGTAACTAGTTGCGTGCTATACAACAGAAACTGAAGTAGTACTTTAAACAAGTGATTTAAGACTTCTTTCAAACACAAACAGTGGTCTTAAGTTCTTCCTTTCAGGGAGGGTAAATTGTGTAGATTAATTCAGAGAATGCCACATTCTTCAAGTATAGCACACATCAAATGGCCCTTGCACAAAGGTGAGGTTAAATACATTGAATGACAAGCAGAATGTCTCACATACAGTTTGCAGTCCTTTTCTTCTCTGCTTTCACAAACACTAATTATTACATTCACATGAATCTCAATACATCAGGTTACATTAAAAACGCATTCTGACTGTGGTGACCCCTACCTTCAGTCTCTGTTCTGACACATTCAGTAGTATCCATGCTGACCTGTGTGTGTTACAGCATTACAGTATGAATCAGAGCTGGGTCAGTGCCTGCAAGGAAGGGTGGGTGACCCATTTATTCCAGCTTCAATGCCTGATAAAGTGGTACGTTTAAACTACAGGAACAGTAGCCGGAAGCTTTGTGCAAGCCCCTCATGTTCCACGTCCGATATGGTATAACGCGCGAGCATCTGGAATATGGTGAGTGATGGAAGGACAGCATCATCTGAGTTCTCGCTAGGGGTGTAACAAAGCATCAATCGATTCAGTGATCAACGATCCAACAGCATCTGTTCACACCAAAAATACTGATCAAACATGAATGCAGTAATCCTTAAAAAGCCATCCTGTTGTGCATGTAACATCTACACTTCCCTGTCTGAATCTGATTTTTAAAAAAACATCTGAGGGTGTGGTGTGTAATCCTGATGAAATCAGACTGTACTAAGTTATTTTTACAAATATCTGGATTCAGACTCTAAATAAGAGTAAAGGTAACTCTAAATCCTGCTTTAATATTTATAACACAAGTTTATTCCTTCAAAAGACTTTTCCATTATGTGAACATTTTAAATTTTTGTTCAAATAACTTATTTTATTATTTAAATGTCTGTTTGAGCTCAGAAATAAAATGATATTTTAGTTTCTTTTTGTGTTTTGACATGAATGAAAGTGATACCAGCTGAATTCTGATATCAGGAAACACTGAATTGTTGTCCACTAAATCAATTTACTGGACTAAACTTCTCATTTACACCCCCAACTATCCCCAGATGCTAAGAGAGGGAGCCTGGGTCTTCTTGCATGATGCTGCGCTGCCCTGCAAGCAGTGTGGTGCATGTGCCATGGCCCTGCCAATACTAAACACACACACAAGCATTTACACAGTTTGCCCATATGTGAAGCAAACATGTTGCAGAGGTTCATCTGCAGAAATATTTGATAATCTGAATTCAGGTTTCTAACCATTCATGTCAGGGGAAATATTTATGATTATTTATGGAGTTTCAGTACAAAAATCACTAAATAAAACCGGTAAGTGTGCAGGGTGTGTGTGTGATAACATTCTTCCAGTACCACGACAGAATGAATTTTCAAGTCTACTTTTTCTCTTTTTGTGTCTCATGTAAGTCTTTCTTTTGCATATTTACACATATACAACACACATACACACACCCACACACACACTCAATTAAACACATAAGTGCCTGCCACACGTGCGCACACACACACACACACACACTAACATTCGGATACACACGGACAAACAGCAAAGGATGGGTGGGGCTCCTTTAAAAAACATGGGTGGGACCAGCAGCTCCATGATTTTTTAGGGATGCCCTTCCTTTCCTAAACAAACAAAAACACAACAGAAGACTTCATGGCAGACCACACTGGGACACACAGACATACCTGTTCGGTCTTAAGGCATGTGGACAGGTGGGGGTTCCTCACAGTAACACACTATGTGCTCATATGACTGTCTTGAAAGCATATGAAGAAACAGTGTTCTGCTGAGGAGCAAAAGGTCTTCAAAGGTAAACATGTAATGTGTTTTATTCATCTTTGAGTACTTAATCGGCTTTGATTTTTAAGAAATTTATATCATTCCTGGTCAGAAATGTTTACATAAGCTAATCTGGTGAGCAAGCAAATGACTGAAAACAGTTAAAGCTTTTAAAGTTAAAAACATGTCTGATTTTTAGATTAAAAGGTGCAGAATTGAAGAATGAATGCTGACAAAGATGACCGTCTATTCATGGTCTGTTAAATCAAATGAAACATCAGCTCGGAGCTGAAATCAGCTCCAACCTGTCAACAAATAACCAATTCACCTCAACTGGCAAAAACCTCAACTGAAGCAGCCACAAAGTACTCAAAGAGGGATAAAACAACTGAATGCTTATATTATCAGAGCTAGCTCTGCTCCCACATGGATGCCTGGCCCTCTGACAGATATGAAGCGGCTCCGTGTCCTGGAGGGGAAATGATACAACAGACCCAAAAGGCTGCAGAGGCTTCATGAAAAGCAGTTTTACCTCTGATTCCGTCACGATCGCCAAAAAAAAATACAAAACAGAGAGAGAGAGAGAACTACATCTAGGATCTTATGTGGAAAACATCTGCGAAATATATATTCATATACAAAAGACAATCTATGTGCATCTAAAATCTTTCTCCGTCATAATATAGGCATTAATTAAGACACTGCTTGGGAATCTGTGGAGGTGTCCTCTCAGACTCGTGAGTGGAATGTCAGTCGGTCCTCTGGGCTTGTGCTGCAGCCGTGCACGTCAGCACGGTGCCGTTTGTGTGCACAGCCCTGTGTCGTGATGCTGGCTGTCCTTTGCATAGCCTTTAACAGGGCTCTGTTTCAGTGTTAGAAGCTGCAGGGACAGAGCCCGCTCCGAAGGCACTGCCCGTCCGCCCGGACCGGCCCAGCCCGGCCCAGCCCGGCCAGCGCTGGAATGCTGCTGCTTGCTCCCCGGATCCTCCTGATGCCGGCGGCGTGTGACGGCCATGGCGGTGCTGTCACTGCGGCAAAACGCTTCAGTCAGGGCACAGGAATGGAGGACATGGAGGGGGGAGGGAGGGGAGCAAAGAGAGATCCAAGTCCAGAAAGCCTTCTCTTTGAGGAATGTGAAGAGGTCAGGAGGTGTGACGTCACCAGGGGCCTCTGGGTGAACCGGTTTCAGGGTTAGGCACCCGAATGGAAAAGGGGGGGGGG
>JAVQJG010023961.1:0-11815 GCA_036024015.1 Craterocephalus amniculus
GGCAGGCCCTGCCACTGTAAACAATGAAAATATAACTTTCACGCATACAGTTGTACAGGTGAGGGAAGGCAATGTCGGCAAAATGTTTCCGGCTAAGAAAATCTCGATTTTCAAAAAATGTAATCCTCATTAATAGCAAATACGATTTATCGATAAAATCAATTTATTGCCCAGCCCTAGGCCCTACCCTTCCACTTTCCATGCTGCACATGGTTACCCATCTCTCCTTAGGGGAACAAGTATTACAGGTCAGTTAGTCATCAAAATTAACCTCAGTGCCCTGTGTAAATAACTGTACGACTGCAATCCCTTAATCACCAAATCAAAAACTAGCAAAATAGAGCAACATACCCAAATGGATGTAAAGCAAATAGGTAGGACCAAGGGAGGGAGGGAGGGATCGGGTGCACATAGGTAGACCTAAAGCATACAGCCTATGTTTTTTAGTGAGCATAAAAAGAAGTGCAAATTTGTTCAGAAATCTTTATCATCATTTCATCACTGGGTAGTTTCCCATCATATAACTAGCCTCAAATCCACAGCAAGCAGATTGTATGAGTCAACAAAATGCAATTTTAGAGCATCTACAAGAAAAATTATCCAGAATAAAAGTTTGACCTGAAAAAAGCTCATTTCACTCGGTTATCTAAATAAGATATTTGGCTTATTGTCGGAAATGCTTGTACAAAAACTACCATTCAGTTAGCCTGTATGATCCTCCCAGCCTCATCTACAGCAATTCAATCCCTGGAAAGTAGATATAAAACAAGAGGCTCTGAAAAGCCAGTTTCGCGTTGGAGTCGTGCAAACTGTACGGCAGGCATTAGCTCACTTCCTACTTACAGCTGACTTCCTTAAGCTGAACCTGTTCTGTGCAACAAGTGACACATGGAAAATGAACGTATTTAAAGAAACAGCTTGTTCAAATTTAATCTTCTCGATTAAGACATGTTTAACACCAAGTAACTATCTCAAGATCCTGTACGGAGGAAGAAACACGTAGTCCACGTCCTCAGCACGTTGAGCAAGCTATCGGAAGCTTCCTGGATGTCAAGAGGCTGATTAATCGGTAAAATATTCTCACCCGTCAAATGTTGGGTGTCTCAAGCCAATGCAAAGGACCCAATAAAACGTCATACACTTATAATTATGATTAAACAAATCATATGTATAAAACACAAGCTAATGAGTAGCTAATCGTAGTATGGACTGGGAACTTGAAAGGGCAAGATGTTAAGACACCACAGCAGAAGCTTCACCTTGACTGACACAATCAATTTAAATTAAAGTTTACATCAGTATCCTTTTGCAAAACTGTAAAGATGAAACTAAGCGCCATTACTTCAGATTGTGGTCACCGATTGATCCGGACATGATGCAGTTTAGGCCTTCTTGAAGCATTTGGATTATCAAGCTAGCGAGTCCTGTGTAGCGTTAGATAGCACCTGACCATTGGTTTATATCTCTATCAGTTATTCACAATAAATTTAAAGTCGAGTGCGGATCATATGAACTAGTAAGGGAGATGTTGACTGTGAAAGTGACGTTATGCCTTGTCACGACGGTAATGAGTTGGTGGGCAATCACACTACACACTACTGAACTGCACATACCTAGCCCAGCAGGTATCTAGCATAGCTATGGCTAGAAAATGCTAGCCTTGCTAGCAAACTTAGCTGCTGACAGGCACAACCCCCGTGTACTAAGGGCTGCGACTTCCTATGCAGCGCCACTCTGTATTGACATCGTAGATACAATCAAAATACAGACTATTACTGATAAACAAAGACATTTTCACATAATTCTGTCGTTATTGTATTCCTCAAACGTACTTACTAGCCGTAACGATGCCAGAAAAGGACTGGAATCTTCTCTATTAGCAATGGAGGGAGGGACACACTAGACATGCAAAATGGTGGCTACTCCAGCCTTAGCACATCTACCGCAGGCGGAGGGTTACACTGACAGAGGCTGGCGAAAGAAGCGCGGACCCTCAAGTTTATCATCAGCAGCAGCAGCAGCAGCAGCAAGCAGCATACTGTACGCTAGCTTGGACAAGAGGAGCCCATCAGTCTACCTCTGACCGAGACTCTCACCTGATATGCCAGTGTTCTCTGGACACCATGGGTAATCGTTCAGTCATGTCTTCGTTATCATTGCAAACGCAATGAGGTGGTCGTACATTTAATAATTTTAGCCCTTGACTAATTGCTGTCTGTTCAACCGTTCTCGTATTGATATAAAGGGCTAACGTAGGGTTGTCAATGGTAGCAATCGAGTCTTTATCAAAGATAGCTTCATCTTCTCATTACTTTATTGTGCTTGATGCACTATTCAGTTTAAATTAATCTGCGTTGTTTTTCATATTTTTTAAATACGTAATTTTGGTGACACAGTTAGATTATTTTGTTGAGATGGCATCTTTTCGCGTAACCTTGCGGAAGAGTACATTTGTAGCCTGCCGATGTCGTGCTGCGGTCAGTTTACTCGTGGCATTCAGTGATGACGACTACATGTAATGTTATGGCACTGACAGTGCAGCGGTTTGCAGCACCACCCAGTGTTGTTTCTATATTATCCAAGAAATTATTCTTCAGGCTGGGCTACATCAATAATTTATGAAATGTTAGATAAGGCACCGCATCAGATTTGGCTTTTCTTCTTTTTAAGTTACAGAATTATTTATCTAAATATATCATATTTGGATCAATGTTATGATTGCTGTGTTGGGAATTATAAAGATATTCAAATTCACTTTTGTGAACAATGTTATCTGCTGTCAGTTTTAACTTTTTGTTTAAATATTCAGAAAGTTGCCCGTTTGTCTTCAGATTTAGAAAGTTATTGCAATTTCCTTTTTCAGCTGAAAACATTAATAGTTAATCTAACAGTACTATATGTCTAGTCAGCTTTAAGAGCAAGATTCATTACTTGATAATATAATGATTATTAGTCATTCATATGTGTGAGTTATCATGCCCTTTTGCTCTGAATTGTGCTCTGCACTATTGTAAGTCTGAATTTAAACTGTTAAGTGGCTTAACTGTTTTTTACATCCTCACAGTAATTAATACACATTTTGATTGTTTGATACACTGGCCCCGGTATTTATGAGCACAACCCTCCCCCTAAGTTATCCAAAAAGTATTGCTGTGTAAATAAATAAAAATCTCAACATTAGACAAGTTTTAAAGGACTATTTCACCCAGACAAGAGGGCATGCTTGAGGCTTTTTTGTAGTTGTGGTAGTTGGACCATTAAGGGAAAATGTGTACAATCAACATGATTAAATAGATTGATTAGCTAATCACTTATATATTTCACAGTGTGGACTTTTTTGTTTTTCTAATCAACAGTCAAGTTTGCTGGGTCTTCTTTTCAAACGAGGTCAAAGAGTTAGTTCTTAAAATGTAATCTTAGAAAGTCCAGAAACTTACACCTTAAACTTGTTTACAATTGTTATCTCCTAAGACTAGCTCTTCATTAACAATACAACATCTTAGCATCTGTTTTGACCAGCAAGTTGATATTAATTGCAACAGAAATTGAAGCAAAGGAGTGTAATTGTAGTAGGGCTGGGCAAGAAATCGATTTTATCGATAAATCGAATTTGCTTTTAATGAGGATTTAATTTTTTGAAATTCGAGATTTTCTTAGCCGGAAATATTTAGCTGACATTGCCTTTCCTCACCTGTACAACTGTATGCGTGAAAGCTATATTTTCATTGTTTACAGTGGCAGGGCCTGCCAGCTTGTTTTATAAGTTTGTTTCACACCTTAAAATATCTGCACTTTGAATTTAGGTCAACTTCCTGAATGAGTGATTGAAATAAAAGCATGTTTTTCCATAAAATCTAATATTTGTGATCTGTTTTAAAGAAACAGACAGGAAGATTAAAGAAAATCGATTAAAATCGAAAATCGGATTTGGTTTTTAAAAATCTGAGATTTTATTTTTTGGCCATATCGCCCAGCCCTAAATTGTAGCTATTTGCAAAGAACTCAAAGTAAAAGATGGATTTCTATAGAAAACTAGCATTGGAGTATTATTTAGTCAATTATTTTGTTTTTTTTCAGACTATATACAGATTGTCTTTTAAGATACACAAGTGAACAAAATAAGAATGTGTGTTATATAATATTTTTATTATTTAAATATTTTTTCAGCATAATGCCATAAAACAATAGGTTAAAATTTTAAACCTTTAAAAAGAACAAAAAACGTTTTCTTCCCATCCCTGTAATTGAGATGATAATCATTTAACCCTGTTACTATAAATTCTTTGTCCACCAGAGAGCAGTGATATTTCTTTTTCTTTTGGGTTGGGAAATTACCCTGTAATTCATAACTTGGTCTCAGAAATAAAATAAAAAATGATTTGTATCATTCACTGTATTTTTACTACATTGTAATACCTAAAAGTAACTAATATTTCCTCATATTTCCATAAAAGTAAGAAATATTGACGCTTTGAAACTTTGGAGGCTTTAACATGCTGTATGACTCAGCAATATCAGTCATTCGTTATAAAAAAAACATATATGGGTATAAAAGAGGCTTAACACAGTGTATTCATCACACCTGGTACTTAATTATAAGTAATAATACATTTAAGCATTATATTGATAACCAATTTCAACTTTAATGAAATTACTAATAAGGACTTATTTTTATTTCATTCTTGTTTAGTTTTGTAATGATTCTGCAATGTTCAATGATATTCAAGTGAAATCAAATTAAGTTAGTGTAAATACCGATAACTGGTAGAATATTTTTTTCCTCTCCAGTAATGCGTGTGTCAAAGTAGCATAAATCTTGTTTTCTTAGAATTTGTTTTGTTGCGTGCACTTTCTTTGTTTTTAATTTGCAAACATTTAACGATTTTTCTTCAACCTCGTCGTTTTTTTCCCCCAACACATTTTGAACGCATCACAGTTCCTTAATGAACTCCCTAGCGTGCCCCAGCACATCCCACAATGCTGTTCGGCGTGGCTTCATTCTCCTACGTCGGAGATCAGCTGAGCTCGTGCAGCGCTGCAGTACGCGCACGACTGCCAGCGGCTCGGGAACGGAGCAGCTCGGGGCTGCTCGGCGAGTCTCTTGTCGGCTTGGACATCATTCAACCCCTCTGGTGGGCTGGAGAAGGGACGTCCTTTTTTTTTTTAACGCTTTAAGGATGTGACTCATAAATATCTGTTGTGGACTGCTTTTTGTTTTTTTGGGGTGAATTTTTTCCCCCCTTTTTTCATTATTTTTTTATGCCACCGTAAACGGTCTTGAATCTTCCGATAGAGTGGACAGTTTGATCTCTGACTGCGTTTCTGTCATCATCCGTCCTCTCAGTGCAGAATACACCTGGACTGGTTTCAGGGTAGCTGTGCAGCATTAGGAGATAGCGTTTTTGTTTTTACACCGGGGAGTGGGCAGTACTATGTCCAGGAGAAAACAGACCAACCCCTTCAAAGTTGACTGTAGGTATTCCAGGTATTGAATTTTTACCATTCCACGAGTTGTTTTCCGTGTCATGGCCATCATCCTTTTATACATTGGAATATTTCTCTGAAGCTATCCGCATTAACTGGCTAAGATGTCTTTCTTAAGTCTTGTAATTAATTCATAAAGATGTATTGACCCCTTGTGAAGATACCACTGTATAAACCGTGTGCATGTTATACGTATTTGTTTTGGCAAACAACATACATTTTGTATCACATAATTGACGGATATCACTTTGTCATTTGATATTTAGCTTGTGTGAGAATACTGCACAAGGCTTAAGTGGCTCATCTGATTATTTTTTATGTCGTCCCCCCCCCCCCATTATCTTGCAACAAGCCCTTGAGGTATAAATGTCATGTATGAAAACTAGGCAGAAAATGGGCCAATTACTGCAACCAAGTAATACAAATA
The DNA here is from genome assembly GCA_036024015.1 of Craterocephalus amniculus. Taxonomy (NCBI): domain Eukaryota; kingdom Metazoa; phylum Chordata; class Actinopteri; order Atheriniformes; family Atherinidae; genus Craterocephalus; species Craterocephalus amniculus. The sequence continues at coordinate 5,912 of JAVQJG010023961.1, forward strand.
GAGGTAAATAATAAAATTTGTGGAAACTATTTTAAATGGCTTGTGCATGTACCAGTAACATGATAGTGTTAATGACTTTAATTGTCTCTCCTTACAAATGATGTTTGTGTGCATTCACCAGATGTTTCATTAGTATCAGCATTAACATTTCTGGCATTGTTTTCATCTATGAGTTACTGATAAATGTCATTGTGCTAAAGCATGGTCCTGGTGACACATGCTTTTGCAGAAACAGCGTCAAATAGTTTTGAGGTTTGTTTTTTTTACATCTGCAGGTCAGCAGACAGGTTTTTATCAATGAGATGATTTCACAATTGAGAAAGATAAAGTCATGACAGTGTAGAGGTGTGAAGCTGAGATCCAAGGGAAGACTATCCGACTAAAGAGCGCTTAGTATCAATGTTGAAATGTAGAAATGACTTATTTGCTGATCAGAAGTGGAATGAGCCATTCGAGCTGGTAGGATTACCTTTGTATGGCAGCCTGTTGTTGGTCTGTCCGAGCTTGTGTTAACTTGTCTGGTCTTTTTGTGTGTATAATGTTTTTTCTGTTAATTAACCTAGCAAAATCTTTCAGGCATTAAAAAATGCAGATATAATAGTGTCATGACAACTACTATGTTGTTTAAAAGCTCTCAGAGGGGGCCTATGTTTCAGTTTTTGCATGGGATGGCTGGTAATGTTTGTTCATTTCTCCGACATTTATAATTGGCTTTTTACGCTGGTATTTTTATCTGCAGGATTTCCTGCACATTATTAATTTATTATACTAGTATTATGTTATAGCTGAAGTTATTCTATTCATTAATTGGTAGTTTCACGTGGTATTGATAACTGATTATTTAACACAGGGCTTCTTTTAAGAGATAAACATGCTGGGTTTTCACTGCTCCTGTGCAAGATTTGGAAGTCTGTCTGAACGGGCTCAATCATCGCCCTGTTCCTGAACAGCTTAGTTACATTTTTATCTAAAGCAAATCACTTTATTGTAATGGTTATACGGGATGTTTTATGTCGATTATGTAGCTGATGTTCGTCAGAAGTCTTGGCCTCTGGCTTGGCGCCAGGATCCTGTTGTTGCACAGCATGCTGACTTCTTATCTTTAAACAAGTTGCTGTCCACTGAAAGGGATTGCCCGATGTAATGTACCGAGCTAAAGCTTGGCACAGTCCTCAGTTCTAAACATAGTTCAAACTACTGTAGAAATGCATCTCACACTTGTCGCTACAGCCATCCTTGAGAGCTAATGAGCTCATTTGATGAACTGGAACACCTGTAAGAGTCCAAAGTGGGATCAGAAAACAGAAAGGCTCTTGCTATATCTGTTTTTTCCTGGTTCCTCGGGATATCGCCAGTGATTTCCATGCCAGCACATTTTCCATGTTTAGCCGTAATCTCCGCTGCAGAAGTCCATGTGCTTTGTTTTGGATCATGACTTTCTGATGTTTTACTTTTACTGTCCCGCCTCTCTTTTCTTGGCAGGCATGAATTGTCCGCGCTGAGGTTTTCCTTATTGAGAGGGTCAGTGCAGACAGACAGACTGACAGACCAGACAGGCAGGCAAGGAGACAGTCTGACAGGCAGGCGGGCTGAGACACACACAAAAACACACACACACGCACACACAGAGGGAATTCCAGACAATGCTACAACAGTGCTGTCTGTGTACCTATCTGTGTTCTCGTCTCATGTGCAACAACATCAACAAAACTACCCTGAAATGAATCATGTGTGGAGATTTAACATGTTTTCTAAGGTTAAGTGGATTTACCTTTAAGTTGATTGTATTGTTTATTGATTAAGTATTGTCCATTTTGAAGTGTTTTTCTACTGTTTTTTTTACCTACTTCACTCTCTTTTTTAAGTTTTCAATTTGATTTCTTCTGATAACAATTTAAACAAAAATTCATTTATCTCAAAAGGAAAACTGTAGCAACAAAGCCAAAGGTTAAAAAAAAACATATGCAGCAACATGTTGGCACAAAAGTGTAACTATGGATTGAATCATTTTTGGTTGTTAGTGATACTTTTGATGAATGTCAGGTGGAAAACTAACCAGGCAAGGAGAAAAGTGCTCAGTCACTTAGTTTTAGCTTTAATATTGCCTCACTAGTTAATGGGTAAGTATTGATCAGATGTCTGGCCCGCGCTCCTTGTTCTCCGGATCATGATCGGTCGATGCGAGACAGGGCCCCAGAACTTCCTGCAGATCCAGACTGTTGGGTGACTCTGTGTGTGTGTGTGTGTGTGTGTGTGTGTGTGTGTGTGTGTGTGTGCTTTGGAGCGGACGGCGGGTGGAAAGGAGAAGGAGAGGCCTTTGAATTCTACAGGACCCCCATTGCTTGGTGTTGGAGCAGAGTTTTGGCATTCTGTCTTTTGTCTGTTTTGTTTTTGCCCCCCCCCCCAACTCACTCCCCTCTCTCCCTCTCTCTCTCTCTCTCTCTCTCTCTCTCTCTCTCTCTCTCTGTGTATCTGTTGGCTGATGAGTTTGTCTCTTTGTCTGGATTCAGTCAGACACTGCGTCACCTCCTGCCTACAGACACACAGACTCAGAGATAACATCACAGTGGCAGAGACTGGGGGAGGGAGGGAGCAAGGAGAGACAGATGTACAGACAGAGCGCTGGCAGCGGGGGGATGGGCGTTTCTCACACATCAATCATTGGCTATGTGCTGAGAAGCCCGCTCTCTGTAGAAGTTGATAGTTCAATATTTGGACCCGCTCTGCAACTGCTAATGAGCGCTCGGACCTGTCTCGGAAAGGGCCCAAACTGCACTCCCAAGCCTGGAGATTATACTTGTGTTTGCTACTGACCCAACGGAAGAGCGAGAGTGTACATAGTGATGAGGGCTGTAATTACTTCTGTCAGTCTCAGGTAGCTGAACACGGGATCTTCTCTCCCATCTCTGACCTGTGTTAATGGAGAGAGCATGCAGAAGAAAAGAAAACGGGGTTTTAAGCTGCCTTTAATGTAAGCAGCCTGGAGGAGGATGTTCCTGTGTGTCAATAACGGGGAATCTTACAACAATCCTGTATTTATTACAGCACAGTTTGGAGTCAGAAACAGATTTTTTGGAGTCTAGTGTAATAACAGGAAATATGAAGGATCATACTGCATCCTGCAACTTAAAGGCTGCTACATAACAGGGAGTGAAATGAGCTACATATGCGCTGTCTTTGTATGAAGCTGTTTCCTCCCCCTCAGAGCCGATGGTATAGATACGGAGGTAGTCAGAGCTACATTTAAGCAGGGAAGACAGAGGGCGAGCCAGGCTGTTCACTGTGTGGGTGGTGCTCGGAGAGACGGAGAGAGCAGCCAGGCAGTTAGCTGGAGGAAAGGAGGCTGCTTTTCCCATGGGACTGCAGCATGGCTGTTGGAACTGCTAGCATGTATCGGTGTGGGAAATAGTGGGGGTTGGGATGCAAATGAAGTTAATCTTCATGCATATATGTCGGTGGACTCGGCTCACTGGCTTGGCACATATTATGTTTCTGTGTCGGACGGGTCATATGAAACAAGCCTGATCTGCGGTTTCTCAGCGTCCACGTCTTGACTGGATCCCGAAGGTCAGATTATCTCCTGAAGTCAGCATATTGTATTGCAGCAATAATCTGGACTGTTTTGCGCTCAGTCAAAACATTTTTGTGCCCCGGTCTGAAACGCAATTTACGTCCTCCCAAGAAATATTGCATTCAAAGTTTTACATTAATACTGGATTCAGATTAATGTCAAACATTAATCCAAGTTGGGCTATTTGTGCTAAAACCTTTACACAAATCAATCTACAATTTCTTTTCTAAAACCTCCAACAAACAAACTAATTGAACAAGCTACTCCTCGGCATGTGTAACAATAGTATATTATACTGTTACAATAGTTACACCACCTGCCAAGATCGTGATTTCCCAACATAGACGTTTCCAAGTGTTGTAGTGAATTTCTGCGGTGATACCAATATATTAAACATCATTTTCCTGTTGTCTGCTGGTTCGCAGCCGATACAGTTTGGTAGTTTTTGTGATTCCTTTTCCTTTTGGTGTTAGGCAAACAAGGAAATGTTTTACAGAAAAAACAGTTTTTAGTACATCAGCTGGTTGCCATGCTTATATGAGCGCAAATTAATTTATACTGATATAAAAATGATAATTTTGTTGAAAATGTATTGTAGCAAAGTTAGTTCAACACAAGGATGCACCAGACAGATCTTGGCGCTGCCTTCTGTTGATGTTATCGTGCTTGCTGAATGGTCGATGCAGTGAACAAACTGAAGAATGGCTGATAGGGACGTTAGCCTGATACAGTTGTATTTCTCTAGTCTTTGCCACACCCTGAAGCTGGGAGCTCTGTCTCACTAGTCATGTTTTGACAAACTGTTTAAATTGTACAGGTGACTTCTCAATTAAAAAACCCCTCATTTATTCATGTGTTTAGCTCCATAGTTAATACAAATTAAATTTAAACGTATTTGTTAAATCAGCTCCGTGGAGTGCATGCTGGTGGTCATGATGGCATCTGTTTTAGCTTTTCTGCAGTTTTACTTGCCCTCTGCCTCCCTGAGGTATGCATGATACTATCATCATGCATAATTTGCCAAAGCTAAATATCAAAGCTGGATAAACAGGCTTGTTCTTCTACTAATGCACTTCAGACATGCAGCTGCAAATTTGTTTGATTTGTCTTTCACTGTTAGTGTAAACAGCCAATAAAGAATAAACAAAGGAAATACAGCTTAAATAATCCAGTTGTATGTATTATCTCCCCCACCACCAGCTGCAAACTTTATTGTTTAACATTTTTTGGCTGACACAAAGTATGCCTGCTGTACTCTTCTCTGTTTTGGTCCCATCCTTCCAGCCCACTGGAAGAGTCCTGCTAACTGCTTCTGCCTTTGCATCTCCAGGGCCGTTCCACACTTCAGGCTTAGCAGGACGTCAGCACACTATTAACATGGATGGCAGGGATGAGTTCACCGAAGACAGCGAATGCTGCAGCAACAACTCCCAGGAAGTCCGAGGGCAGGATAGCCTCTCAGGTACAGGATGGAGGGATGGGACAGGGGGAGGACGGGGCGACTCTGCAGGAATGTCCTCGGACTAAGGGGTGTTGGTGAGAATAAGCCCTGCTCTTTGTTCTGTTGTCTGTCTGTAATGATAGGGCTGTGTTTGCCTCCATAGAAGAAAGCGATAGTGACCCTGACAACCACGGCGAAGACTCGTCCTCCAACACCTCTGCCGACGACCACATGACCACCAAGAGAGCGCAGTGCCGCCTACAAGGAGCGGGAGTCAAAGAGGTGAGATGGCCCTTTTCGGTTTCATTATTTTTGCAGTCATGTTTTATGTAGTTTGCTTCATATTAACCAGCTGAAGCTTTGCCTGGTTTGATGCCAGGGTGGGATGTTGCTAGTGCGATGTGAACGATGAAACTTTACAGGTAAATGATGCACGTTGATCCTATAGGTCTCCTGTTTCAGTTTGACATGTGTGTTCTTTAACTGAGATGGTTGTTGTGACTTTCTTTCTGTGGGCTGGGAAAGAGATAAATCAAGAATATGATTTTTTTTAAAACTTTGGTCCAACAATTTGTGTAAAACCTCAGTGTGAATCTGTGTGATGATGTCTGACTGTTGTGTCCTTTGCAGTTGAACAGGTTTAAGAAATGGGCCCATTTTACTGACGATCCGTAGCTAATGTGTTGTAGTTGTGCTAAAGTGCACCAGGGCTGGCCAATATCAACCAATTTTCATGTCTCGGCAACTTTTTCCTTAATCACGACATATGATGAATATTGAAGTATTTTTACCTTTAAAATATCAGAAGGAGCAATGTTGGTTTAATTCAGCATTTTAAGAAAAGAGACAAACACCAGAATTATGCTATTTCAATTGACAATTCTTTGTTTGA